>QTSX02004758.1:0-14876 GCA_014839935.2 Entomophthora muscae | reverse complement strand
AGTCTGTCCTACCCATTAAGGCCATGGAATCCTTTGAGCAGTGGGCCCTTGACATTGTTGGACCTCTCCTCAAAGACAGACTTGGGAAGAAATATATCATCACAGCCATTGACTACTTCACCCACTGGCTAGTAGTATGGGCAACTGCTAACCACACCGCCACCACCATCACTTGCTTCATTGGCAAGGAAATCATGGCCCATTTTGGACAACCCAAACACCTCATTACAGATGGGGGTCCCAAGCTTGTTGGACATGTCATGAAAAAGTACTGCACCAAAAATGCCCTACAACAAATAGTCACAACCCCATACCATCCACAAGCCAATGGGCGCATAGAGCAATTGAATGGCCTCTAGTCCAGCTGATTGCCAAACTCTCACAGGAACATCCTAATACTGCATGGACTGATCATCTGCCCACCACACTGCTCATTTAACAAGAAGAATCACGAGTATCAAGTTCAGCCTCAAAAATTTTGGCCTTTGGGACGCCTTGATGGTTTGGTAGACAAGAACAAGGAAGATTACAAATCCACAGTTCCTGGCAAAAACCCCCCTGTTGGCTTACCCTTTCCCTAAACCAGTGGTGTTTCAAGGCCCAAGACATTGCACACAAGCAAACTGAGGGAGCGAAAAGACACCTCGAGGCCAGACACGCCACAGGTGACCCCATCTACAAACCTCAAACGGCTCAAGCTGCTAGAATTCTAACCATTTGGGTTCTTCAAGATAGTTGCTGCTCATGACAACCACACCTACTGTGCCAGAGGACGCCCAAGAAACACCAGAAAGCCCACTACAAATGCTTGTGCCCCTGCCACACCATTCTTACACAAAGGTTGCTTGTGCAGATCTTCCCAGATCTCCCCCATGTTCTGATCCAGGTGTCTATTGACAAGCAGGGGCAAGGTAAAAACCAAGTTTCCAGGACTGCCTGCCAATGGTATATCTCATTAACACAGGGCGCCTTATAATGAGCCATCCCTTGACGTATCTAATAACATGAACCAATCTGATGACAATGTCAAACTGCAAGCGCTTTCTCCTACAATTAGGAGTGACCAATTTGAACTGCTGACCTGCTCGGGTTATTCTGGCTTCAATCCCCTTACATAGAACATGCCACCGTGCTACCCCCTTGTGGCCTGGTGGCTTTCCCATATAGTATATTAATTTCAGGTATTTTATAATAAACTAATTCTGTATTCTTATTATTCCTGTCCTTTCTATTGGACTGTTGTATTCCCCAATTCAAACCAGCTGAATTCTCATTGGTTCAGTTGCAACAAAAGTACGAGAAAGAGTTGAATGAATTCAGTGGCATGGCTCTGCATTGGCTTTAGCTGTCTCAGGGGCATCCAAACACACTGCAGATACAAGAGCATTCATCAGTTTTCCTTTTTCATATTCTACATACCAGAAACATCTTTGGTCCAGGTTTAAACCTTAGTACATTTCTTAGTGTCATAAATGACATTTCTTCCAAAAGGAATAAGGAACTCTAATTGGAGGATTCAAACTTAGTATCTTTTTCTGGTGATTCTGTGGATCTTGTGTCCCTCAGCCAGCCACCTGTGTTTTTCATGTCTATCCAATGAGCAAGCTGGAACAGGAAGCAATTCAAATCTGATCAATCAGGGGATGTTGTAGGCCTGCCTAGCCACAAATTTGCAGAGCATGGGAGAGTGTCATGGGCTGGTGATTAATCCAGACCAATCTGGATTGCTGGAACTGTAGAACCAGCATGTTGTTACTCCTGTCATAGCTGACAGGCCGTCTACAAAGGGGTTTACTGCTCAGCATGAAGGGTCAAAGTTGGAAGTGAATTCAGATGACTGGCTAGAAGTTTGGGCCTCCTGGCTATGTGATCTCCAACCAGAAAGTGACCCAGAAGTTACTCCAGAAGATGCACAGTTCATGGGGCAAAGGTTGATTTGGCCTATAGTTTCTGAAGGTCTCATGATCCAGGATGACAGGAACACCAGTAGCAATGATGAAGCCATGAAGATGTTTTCTTCAGACTTTCAGATGAATGTAACTATAACAGAGAAAATGACAGGCCAGAAGGTTCAGAATGAACTAGAGCTCCCAGGCTGGAAGAAACTGAGCAACTCAGCTATCAGGTGATGGTTTAATCAGAACTTAGCATTTGAAGGATATTTAAACTCTGAGAATCCTTTTTAAAATGGTGTTGCCATTCTGAAACCAACAAGATTATGGGACCTTGGTTCTACCATTTTATTCCATATTTAGTTTTTATTGTTTTTCACTTCACTACTATTCCAACAGAAAAACTTGGCCCACCATCCCACCTAACTGAGGAAGTTGCCAAACCCTGGACCACATTATATGTCTGCTGGGAGCTCTCTTTGGCCTGCTTCATTTCTCTGACAACCCCTCAAGCTGGAATACAAGGAATTCACCTTGGATAACATCCTCCACTTTGATTGCCTGGCCTGAAAGAGAGCCCCCAGAACAGTTTATCACAAAGAATGTAATACCCAGAGATGGTAGGTACTACTTGCAGTATATATGGCAGGAGGTTGATGAATTGGAACCCAGTCAAGGCAGTGATGATTGGGTATATGGTCATTAACCAGCAGAAGACTTTGGCGTGGACATTGTATCTTCCAAAGCTTCTGGCAAAGTAGGTTAAGATGTAGTACAGAGTGGGGTACACTGCAATAGACAGCATGGGATGCAGGGACACCAGGGGAGGCCAGGGACCAGTGTATGAGGAGTTGAGTTATCCTGGGTCAAAGTGAGGGTCATGACCTAGCCCTTCTGGTGAGGGCCCAAAGAACTCTGATCCCTGTTGGTAGCCCCCAATTCCAAGGCAAGCTGTGAGCACAGCTGTGAAGATGAGGTGGTTCATCTTCCTTGGATTGGAGGGGTTGGCTGGGGCTTAACTATTAAAGTTGACTTAAGTTGTTTTTAAGTAAGATTTCACTTTATTGAGGTATTAATCTCAATAATAGCACAAACTATCACTGAGGGGGGTCCCCTATTTATAGTACTTCCCACTTGCAAAACTTTGCAAGTGGGAATGAAAGCAAGGGATTGGGGAACCCAAAAGTTTGGACAAGGTGATTGGGAATTAGGGTTTGAGCAGGTGGTCAAATTCTTGTTCCCTGACAATCTGTTGGGGGTTTGGGCATTCTTGCCTGGAGCCAATGATTTCCTCTGAAAGTGGAGTCGGTGATGCTGAAAGCTCATGGAATTTCCAAGTTCTATTTTAGTCTTGGGAGGCTTAGTCTGACTGGGGTCTGGACCCAAACATGTGATTTGGTGCCTTGGAGCCCATTGGTCTGGAGGTGAATTGTTTTTCAATTTTGGAACCTGAATTTTACCATCTTCTGGGGAGTCAGAATATTCCACAGCATTTGAGACCTGAATTTGCCCTTCTTCTGAAGAGCAAGAATTATTCATTATTTTGTCCTTACTAGGCAGGGACTTTTTGATTAGCTGCATGTGGTGGAGACATCTGATTGGTTGTGGGATTGGGCCCAGGTGGGTGGCTGGCAGCTGACTGGGGACCAGGGAGCGGGTGGGAGCCTGGCAGAGGGTGCTGGTGGGCGCCTGCGCAGTTGCAGTAGGCGCCTGCTTGGATGTAAATTGTTCTGGCAACCTTTAAATTCCGGTTTGTCTTTTATTTGATTTTTATTTCCCCCAATAAGGGGGAAAGTCCTTATTAAATTTTGCCTCCCTGACCAGAAAATCTCCTTTTCTTTCCCAACATTTTCCCTTGTTAATAATTTGATTTATGTCAGGAATATTCCTGACAAAGGAGCTTGATACAAGAACCCAGCTGCCATATTCTGTGAAAAGTATCATTATCTCCATGCCATCAGATAAATATGAAGCTCTCCCTATGTCCAAGCCTGACCGCCTTCCTCCCAGTCCTGGACCTTTACCTCTCACTCGCCAATCAATTTGCAGGCATAGCCTAAATTACTGTGGATATACTAGTTGATACCATAGTATCTGTCACCAGACCGTGAGCTTTGTTAGGCCGCTCAGCATTTTATCTCATCAAGTCAGTATCCCTTTTATGGTGGGCTATTCCTTCCTCCCAACAAGGCAAGTTGGCAGCTGAGGCTAGCAGGGCCCTGACTGGGATACAGAATCCTGACACTTAGGTATTTTCAATGTCATGGCAGGAATGGGCCAGGACAAGTTGAGTCTGCAGTTCTGGCCAAACCACCCCTCACTTCCATCCTGTCTCTAGCCCAATGGTGAGCCAAGGCCCACAGCTCTGAGTGAGAAAGCTCCTGGGCAACCAAACACTTGAATGCTTGTTATGCAATAGATATCCAGTTTACACCCTGAACCCTGAACTTCAGGGCTTGAACTCAACTGTCAGGATACCAGGAGTACCGTGGAGCTCCAGCAGGTGAGGGATGAGTCAAAGAAGGTACTGGCATGGCCCACCAGATGATGGGACCTAACTTTAACAGGTAGGGAAGGGCCTTCCCAGCCACAGCCCAAGGCCCAGCTGCTGGCAAGGCAGATTCAATCAATCCTGTGAGCGGCAGGTAAAGCACTCTCAGGAATTGACTACTCTGGCCAGCGGCATCAGAGGTGGGTGGGGTTGAGATGATCAGTTTGGGTGTCAGAGGTGGTTCCATGGGGACCAGGTAGGCAGCAGGATTGTTGTAATTCCCGTTGAAGATCAAAAGGTAGATGATGATTGCTTTGCTGTCACAGACAATTTGGTAGGGTTCCTTGGGGCGTTTGGGCGGGTGTACCACTGCAAGTCTTCCAAGGTCCAAGGTTTGTGGTTTGGATCGGGGGATACTCAGTGAAGTGCACAGGGCCAAATGGAGCGTTGGGCAGGCAGTAGTAGTTGAAGGCTTCTGTTTGTCAGCTAAAGTCTGGCTATCTATCCCAGTGGATGGGTGCTGGTGCTTTGGCAAATGCAAATGGAAGAGTATCAAAATAGGTATATAAACAAATTGGTGAACCAAAGGTTCATAACAACTTTATTGGTAAGGATGGCAATACATAATTTCTATAATGCTTCTGACTAATATACTACCACATGCAAGAGCCTCTAAGCATTCTTCTGGTGCTGTCTGTGTGGCCAGGCTTGGAATCTCAGGTTCTGCTGTTTAGTTTTCTGCTTCATGGTCATTTTGGGGTTTTCAGGAACAGTTTTTTGGCTTTTTGGTGGCCCATCTTGGCTTGGCTGGTCATTGGTTCTGGAAGGTTTAGCTTCTGGAGTCATGTGTTTTCTCCCAATTTGACCACTATTCTGGAACTGGCTTCTGGCAGGCATTTTTTGGGTTGAAGAACTGTTAAAAAAAGGTTTCCCAATTGGGAACCCCAAATTACTTAATGGAGGGTGGGATTAAACTGGGTTTTACTGGGCAGCTAAAATTAGCCTGCCCAGGCCCAGTCAAGCCCATCAAGGCTTGGGCATAGCTTTTGGGGGCCCCACAGCTACCACCAGGGCAGGAATGGTTCCGGCACCTGGATTTGTTTTTAGTGCCAAAAATCCATGTGCAGGTGAATCTTTCCTGCCCGCTAGCCCCGCCTGGTGTGTAGAAGCAGGTTCAGTTCAATTCCCACCCAGGGCCTTGAAATTGTTGGCTTTTGTAATACTTCAGGGTCACAGCTATGTAAGAAAATCATTTCCTATCAGCTTGAAGGCGCCCAGGGCAGCACCAGGAAGCTTTTTCACAGCTGATTGCACCCCTCCCACACTGCGCTGCCCAGAAACGGGCCAGCCCAGATTTCTGGGCCTCCTGCAAACCTCAATCCTGGTCAAAAGCGACAAACCTGGGGCAAGGGGGTGGTGCAACCAAGATTGGTGCCTTGTCTGTTGACATATTACAGCACACAGCAGGCAACCACAGAGCTGCACAAGTGATGTATCTAACAGCATGAGACATTCTGCTGCTAATGCTAAAATTTGGGGGATATCTCTAAATCAGAAGCAACACCAATTTCAGATGACGAGCCCTGGGTAAGTTATTCCATTCTTACCATATTTGGATTCTCCCATGATGCCACCAACTTGGAATTGGGGCCCTTTTGTCCAGTATACTGACTGTTGCTTTATAATAAAGCTAGTATCTATCCTTGCCCTCTGTCATTTTCCTTTGGTCTTTGTCTTACCCAATTTAAATAATTGGGTTATAATTAGTTCAGTCACAACATTGTACCTATGATATCACCATGGGCACTGAATCCATAAAAGGATGATAGATTATATGCTTGAAAGCTGGATATCATATACCAAAGTGGTGTAAAGCCAGGGGTTGAGTTTGGTTGTGTCTAGTGTTGATCCTAGGCTTGAGTGCAGGCCAACTGCCATTGAGATTGATTTTGCTGAAATTTTGGGGTTTGCATTCAATTCACCAGCTGATATCGTTATCAGCCTATAATAAGCATCTAAATGGTCATAAATACCCTTCATCATTTCTCTCTCCTATCTGCACCAACTGCTATGATATTTACCTGCTTGGATGCTGCCCTTGACCCTGTATGCCTGATTATAAAGTAATGATCCTGTTTGGAAATGGTTTTGAGGTTCTTGAACTTATCTATTTTCTGTTTCCCTTTGTAAAGAGAGCTAGATAGGGGTTTTGAGCTTTATATTTCTACAGGCAGCAGTGTTTTCCCCTCACCTATATTGCACAACCTGGACAGGTTGCTGCTTGTCCAAGGTTCTTAATGCTGGTCCTTTGCCTCCTCCTCAGAGAGAGTGAACCCACAAAGCAGTTCTTGATCTTTCATAGTTCTCTTCTGGTGTTGGGCATATGGGGTTTATAGAGTGGGTCTGCACTAAGGATTGGAGCCATCCTATCAGGGAGCAACTTTTCAACCTTGGTTGGTAGGAAGATGGCTCCATGATTTCAATCGCAATGATTTAAAAAGCGCGAGTTTTAATTTAGCATTTATACTCGATGGGTGAGAAATGGGTAGCCCAGCCGTGGCAGCTGAAAGGGCTGAACCCGAATCCATTGGAGCTGCTACGTCATTCTTGGCTATTGTATTGTTTCGGGTTGGAATCCTCAGCCCCAACCCCAGTAAGCAAGGGGGATGGGTCAAGTTAACTCTAGACCATATAGGGGGATAATTTGTTAGGGTTTATGCTTTGCACCCCGGAGCTATGAAGTTGTTCTATGCTAGGGTTGAGTTTGAAGATTTATGAAAGTTTGTGTACCGGTGAGTTGCCCAAGTCAAACCCTGATCAGACCAGTTATTAGCCAAGCTGAGATGCAAGATGGAGTGTCAACCAGAGGATGAGAGAAACCACGACTCTTCATCGGCAAAGGCGTAGGGATCTGCCAACCGCCCAGGAAGGTATCCGGACTGATACATCTGGAGTTCGTATTCGGAAAGTTGCGCTTCTCTCCATCATCCTCAGGCCCCCAGTTTATTCTCGCCCCAAAGAGTTAGGAACTTTTGGGTACGGTTCCGATCGAGTTTGTCATGGGTAGCCAAGAGCTGAAGTAGTTCGATTTTCCTTCTAAATGCTTGGATCGGTTCATTATTGTTTTGTAAGAAAGGATACTTGGGTTTTAAATATCTTTCAAAGTTGTTTAAGTGAAATCAAATGACCTACACAACAGTAAAAAGTTCTCCTTTGTTTTCTTATCCAATGACGGCAATGAATACGCAGTCAGCCTCTTGATGGCTAAGTTTGCGTCTCAATTCCGCCAGAAGCAAGAATTTGAAGGCTAATGTCCAGTAGAAATACTACTACCCAGCAGATCTGAACCATCCGAGCCTTTCGGAGGGCTTCGACACCTTTATTGAACGGGACTCGACCAAGGTTGAGAATTTGAACGGGCTCCTTAATTACTTTATCCAGGCTGACCACCCACAATTCGAACGCCTTGATAACCCACCCATAGTAAACACGAACAATAAAGAAGGCTTTAACCTCATATCCTTTAAAAGGTCTTATACCGTGGGGTGTTGACAAAGATATTTTGCTTGCTGTATAATAGCAGAGATGGGTTCAGCCTAAGTGCAACACGATTCAATGTAAACCCCTTCCCCTGAAGATATCTCATGTGTTTAGAAGGTTTTATTCTTAAACGAAATCAAAACGGAAGCCAAGAAGGCGCAGGAAACGAATCAGAGTGAACGGCAAAAGCTGATGTGCTACTGGGGCTATAAATTTGAATCGCTGTCTACGCTTTCTAAACCTTGCCCTTCCGATAAGCAGGAGTTGGAGGAGCTTATCCAGGAGCGCTTAAGAAGCCCGGTCAACAACCACAACGAGCACTGTTCGGTTTTTAAGTCATCCCTCGATAACTTTCGCCTGCTTATGGGGGCTGAGGTGGACTGTATCGAGGGTATAGTTCAAGTGACATCCATGCTGACAGCTGCTTAGGAAACCCAAATGGACATGCTGGATTTCCGGATTACGTGGAACTCAAGACCAGTCGCATAATGAAGGATAGCCATCAAAGAAACATGTTTGAAAAGTAAGTGTCCAAGTTTGAAGACGCTGACCGTGCAGACACAAGCTCTTGAAATTTTGGACGCAGTCGTTCCTTGCCGGGATTCCCAAAGTGATTGTTGGATTCCGGGATGACGACGGGAAGCTGTGCAGCATTGAAACTTTCAAGACTCTTGAGATTCCAAGACTGGTCAGAAGCAAGGGCCATTGGGTAAATGCTTTGCTTGCTTTTAATGACGTGTTTCTCTGTTTAGGATCCAAACGTATGCCTAGGGTTTGCAAAGCAGGTCCTTGGCTTCATTGTCCAGCATGCAAAGGTCGATGACCCTTACTTGACATATACAATAACCTACGACCCAGAAAACCAAGATCTCAGAATCAACAAGGAGGTTTCACCCTCACCTCACGCTTTCCTGACGGAAGCGTTTATCAAGTCGGCAAATATGAAATACGAAAAGCTAAAAGAGAAACTTCCCAATAGACCTGTTTAATGTATTCCATAGAACCGCTTCTGGTATTTTCTAATAAAGTACACTTGAATCTTCTAAGCTCGCGTGTATTTCATATATGTGCCATGTAAGGTATCCATCTACCATTCAGGGTTTGGTTAATCATGTGCAAGATCTGTTTATAGCGTTTGAAGACATGTTCTTCTAAACCTAGAAAACTTTAGATACAGCAACCAATATATTCTTTCTGATGAATCTCATCTGCACATTGATGCTTGCAAGGTATGCTTATTGATTCACAGTAAACAGCAAATTAAGCAAAGTTCTTCAGATACATGTTGGCTAGCTTTAGATTTTACCCCAACAAATAAGTGTAGTGTGAAGGTAGAATTCTACCTGAGATACATAACCAAAGTAATTGGAATAGAAAAGCTCGTAGAGCACTGGGTTTAATAGCCAGTGTAGATTTAAGAGCTGCGATGTCTTTTGTAGTAATTGATCAGGCCGTTGGTAGAAGAGTCATGGGAGGAGACTTCGTTGCTATCGGCCAGTTCGGGAAGGATGGCCTTGGCCAATTGCTTGCCAAGCTCAACGCCCCATTGGTCAAAGGAGTTGATGTTCCAGATGGCGCCCTGCACAAAGATCTTATGCTCGTATAGCGCTACCAATGCCCCAAGTGTGGCAGGGGTTAGGAGACCACGAATCAGGATTGAGTTGGTGGGTTTGTTGCCCATGAAGATCTTGTGGGGAAGGATCGAGTCCCGTTGCTAGCGGATAGAGAGAGTCGGCGCGCTCGGAATAATACCTCGTGGTGAGATTTCCCTTTCATCAAAGCCTTACGTCCACGCTAAAGGCAGCAGATATGGGATGGCCCGCCGGAAATGGGATTGTGGTGGTGGTAGGGGCAATGAAATCAGCAGGGATCGTCTTGGTGCTCTGATCGGATGAGCTGGATAGAAGGTATGATATGTCCATTTGCACCAGGCTCCCCCCATATGATAGGCCCGTTGAATAATCAACAACCTCGCCATCACGGGTTACATATTTACCATTGAAATCAGCGTCGCCCTCGCTGGAAATAGGCGGCGAAACGCAAACGGTCGTGCAAGATACGTTCGGTCAGGCGCCAGCAAAGCTATTGTACCATACACCGCTCAGCCAAGATCACAGGGAGATCTCTTCTTCAAAGGCGCAGTCTTGTAATGTTTTCGGTCCATCTTTTACGCGCACCGCTTAACAGCTTGAGCGAAATAATCAAGCCAATGTAAATTGCAACAGATAATCCGATATTGACCAAAGCGGAGTAGCGCCCACCAACCCAGTCCCAGAATTGGAACATATGCCGTCTTCAGGTCAATCCCAAACTTGGCGCCTCTCCTTTTTATTAGTTGAGAGGGCTACGAAATGTTTGGCCATGGGCCGAGTCCTTGGCCGTTTGCAAAAACCATGCCACGGGCTGAGGTAATAATAATTGTTTCAGGGCAGTAAAGGCTTTGAGGCAATGAAGTCGGGTTTACGGATTTGAGGATTTCGCCAAGAAAGTTCACCGTTGAAACGAATGAACTCAAGGCCCTCCATAGGGGATTTATGTGTTCAGTGGCAACCAAATCGGCCCCAGATCAAAACCAACAGAGCGGTCGATATTATTTACAATGCTGTCAGCAATTGATTTACCGGTGTATCCTTCCCATTGTCCAGAACGGATAGCCTGCGGCCTTTCCCGCTGATGCTCAAGCACCTTGTTTACCTCAGGCATAACGTCTTGACCAGCGACATGGATAGGGGTGTTGGACATGATTGCGAAGAGCAATATGAAGAACGGCACGGTCCTCAGTAAAATTGATATGTTCGCCTCAGGAAAGATCAGTGTGTCTTAAATCTCGGGCTTCGTCTCGTTGGCCGCGAGAGAAGAAGCTTAAAGGTCTCTCGGTAATCAGATTTTTGGAGAAATCCAAAAGCAAGCCTGAACCATTTTTGGCATCAGAGAACTCGCGGGAGAACTTGTGGAAGCGCTTCTCATCCTGAGAGAAGAGCTTACGGAGATCGAGCGACTTGCCAACAGAGTCATAGTGAGCCTGTAAAGCTTTAAATGCTGGAAGTGAAGAAGTCAAAACCATGGTCAGGAATTAAATCGTGTCTCAAAATGTATAACAAAAATAGGTAGATTGGGTAACTTCGAGCCCTGGATTTTCTAGGAGCTATAAAATGACTAGAACCTAAGATAAGCCCTTATATCACGTCATCGTACGATATGACAATCTGATACTTTGTATGACGATAGTTGATTAGGCCACCTAGAAAAACCAGAAATAGTCCCCAACTTTCTATAAGCAATCCAGGTATTATTAAGATCAATATCTTTTATCTATAAAATCTATTTTAACATCCATATTTAATCTACGATGTGCTATAAACATCATGGACTGTTACTAGCCACGCAGCTCATCAGAGAACAAAAAGCATCCACAAAATTACATCATTAAGATCATCACCAACCCACTGCCAAACCCCACAATTTTAACCCCTGGCTCATTAAATACTTCCTTTAATTAGGGATTTGAAATGCCCAACCAACTTAAATGAGCATCATTTCCCATAAAGAGAAGCCCTGCAGTGTCAATGGAATACAAAGCCAAACGTTACAAATGAACTCAATCTTGTCTAGCAAACTAATGCAAATGCCTATCTTTGATCAGCTATGTAATACATTATCATAATTGATCATCCTAAGCTTGATACCCAGAGGTAAACCTACTGACCCATCCAAAGTGATCCAGGTGCTGCTCTTGGGTTCAGGAATTGTTGATGACATCTAGCTTCATAGAGCACCTATAGCCTAAGTGGGCTGATGAGAGTAGCAAAAAGTAATACCAAGCAACAATAGTTAAATCCCCTAGGCTCTCCAATTACCCTAGACCAAAGTTATCCATCTAGAAACTGGTACCAAAGGACAAAATCAAGGACACATCAAACTCTGATTAAACTGAAGTTTTCTTGGTAACATTGAGGATATCTCTTACTTATCTAAAGTATCCTACCTTGGTAGACTATATGCATATTGCACAACATTCACCTGGATCTAATAACTGCATTATCTTAAAAATAACAATACAACCTTTAAACGTTACTGTTAAGCTTAAGCTATTATAATCACATGCCTAGAAAACAGAGCCAATTAGAAGCATTAATTCTTTTAGCTCACTGCACTCAAGAAAGAACCTATTATATCTCTAGATTCTTTGCGCTACATTCTTAACCTTGATAAGAATACACTTTGCCAAATAGACCTACTCTTCCCCTTTCATCATTCCATAAGCCCTACTGTAAAGTTACTCCCCCATTTAGCCTTGGATAGGGCAATGTTTCCTTGTTGCACTAAGAAAACCTTTCAAATCTCTACTAAACCCCTGAATCTGCAAGATAATTTAGCACATACAATTATCAAGAGATTTGTCTTGGTGTAACCTCTCTCAGATGACATCGGCTGACTTCCAGATTTATATTTCAAGCCAGGAAAGATCCCTGATCAATTTGGATTACTTTTCAGCTTGGTTCTGTCCCCATTTGAAGCAATTACAATGTGACCAATCAGGACGTCCTTCTGTCAAATCAAAAAATCTAATCCAGCTGAAGCTTGATATTCCCTGAAGTACATTTTATATAAGGATCAGCCAAACTGTAGTTGTTTAAAATAATTAGAAAACCTTCCGGCCCACTTGAAGCTCCTTTGGGAAAGATTCTTTCCCCCGGGCCAAATAAACTTACTGCTCAGTCATTGACCTTCCAAATTCAAACCCCATATCTCTTTTAAAGCAAGACAGGGGCTTTTTGGTCCCCTGCTTGCTCATCTCTATTGATAAAGTTTGACTTTTTAAAAGTTAAAACTTAAATTTAATTTTTGGATCCCCTTTTGTTTTTACTTCTCTTCTTTCTTTAATTCTTTGAAGTTGTTAGCAAAGATGTTAAATCTCCCTTACCTCCTTAGTTGTTTCTGGTTCTAGGGTATCTTCCAAAGCCTCTAGAGTCGATATTAGTGTTAACGTCAAGGTGTGCCTCTTTTGTTTTTTTGCTATTCAAGTTCTAACCTAAAATTAGGGTCAGGAACTATAATAAATATTTACTTTAAGTTCAAATTGAAAAGCCACGTTCTTCTGCTCTGTTTCTGACTTAAGCTTACCATACGCTCCACAAAGACCTTCCCTCTCTCTCCTGAAGCTGTATAGGTTGGTTTTCAGAGTCTTCTCTTGATATTCAAGCTTCAAAAATTTACCCTGGGTTTTCCTTATAATCTTGTTTGACCCTATCTCTTCCACTGAAGGTGTCTATTTTTCCCAGTCTCTAGAGAATGCTGGTTCCTCTGGGGAGGTTTGTGATTTTCAATTCCTAGCTCCAGTTCTGGTGGTGGATCTGGACTGCCTCCCCAGATCTCTGGGGATAAATATCTCTTAAGCCCACTATGTGGGGGATAACTGTGATGATCCACCTGTTGGGCAGTTTTTCAGGTGGGGCTAGCGTTGGCCAAGAGAAGAATAGTGGCCTAGGACAGGTAAATATTTGGTAAGAAAGGATAGCATCTCAGTCTAGTAGGTAACTTATGGCTGCTAGAAAAAGATGGGCTGATGTAGCTCTAAGATCCTTTGGCTACTTGCTGGAGGTCTGCATGTGGCAAACCTTACCTAGTTTGGGGGTAAGGTTTCCCTGTCTGTTTCTTCCTGGTAGCTTTGAAGAGGTCTTGAAGTCACCAGACAGGCATGAACATGCCCAGGGACATTATTAAGATAGCTGCTGAGGAAGCAGCTGCAGAACTTGGTAATAAATAGGTCTCTGGGAAGTAAAGTTAATTACTTTGCAACTGAAAGCTCAAAATAACCATTTGAGTGGGTAAAAACAACTTTAAAGACACAATAATTGTCTGTAGTTGATAGCCTAAAGTGGTGGTCACTGATGAGGGCCTAGTCAAATGCTAACTCACTTGTGGAGACTTATTGCCTGAGTCTGAGGTGTTAGTAAGGGGGACTGCAGAGAAGGACAGAACCTTGGTGGTTCAGACAGAGAAGGACTTGCAGAAGGACTGAAAGATGATGTGAAAGAACTTGCAGAAGAACTATATAATGACAGAGAAAAACTAGCAGAGGCTGAAGAAGGAGCAGAAGGAATGAGTAAAGGTGGTCAAAAGAAGACTAGAAGTTCATAAGAAAAGACTTGGAAAGTTAAAGATAGAAAAGAAAAGAAGTAAAAAGAAGGAAATAATTAAAGAAAGTAATAAGAAGAATAATCAAAAAGAAATAATTAAAAAAGATAAAGAAAGTGAATTAAAAGATAAGAAGAAAAGAAAGAAACAGTTGAAAGAGAATAAACTGTTAATTTATGTGAATTTGATTGAGTCAGAAGGTGCCAGAGCAGACAAAAACAGTACAGGGAAACTTTGAGAGCGCAGGCTGAAGTTAGCTGAAACCATCAAAAGGAGTGAGAAGCAAGCAGGCAGGCGGTTTTGAACTGTTAAGAAGGGAAGAAAACATAGGGAAATACAGAGGAACGTTGAAGAAATTAAGGTTTGAAAATCCCTCAAGTAAAACATAGTTAGAAGTACTCAACTTTGCCTAGAGAAACATGACAGAAATTACGGCAAAGCCTGTTCAAAACACGGAGCATGTGTTTATCCAGAGCAAGACGACACCAGGTTTGAACCAGGGTCAAGAGCAAGTCATTTGGGAAAACTGTTTCAGAAAAGCTGCTCAACCAGATGTGTGATTGGCTGCAGGCTGGAGCCTATTTGATCAAGGTTTTCAGTGGTTAAACTGAAGAGTTTAAGCCTAAAAATGAAGAAATGAACAAGGAAAAGCTGATTTTTAATTGGCTGAAGTAAATGACAAAGTTTAATATATTATAGAGCAAGAGAAACTAGATAGTTTAAGCCTGGAGAACTCAGAATTCTGAGAAGAGAAAGGACTGAAACAAGGAGCTATAAAAGTGAAAAGCAGTATGAGGTATATCAGGAATTAAAAA
>QTSX02004757.1:0-14935 GCA_014839935.2 Entomophthora muscae | reverse complement strand
ATGTGATTACTTCATGTATATGGTAGCTGCAGCAGCTGTTTAAGGTATCAGGTATTTAAAAGGTTAGGAGATGGGATGAATAAACCTATCTCTATAACTAATATCATAATTGGATAGTGTAAACAGAGTTACAGATAAAGAAAAGAGGATATTGTATATTTCAACTCTTGTGTGAAAGAAATTTTTATATATTGTACTCATTAGTACAAGTTTTCTAGTAATTCTGAGACACTGGTTCTAGGTAAAGACCTTATTTAATAATCCTGATGCTTGCCTTCCTACAATGAGAGGCTTGGCTGAGATGTTGATCCTGAATTCTAGTTTGATGAGGTTTGAGTCAAGTAGAAGGATCCTTCTTAGTGGTCATTGTCTCTTCTGGGGCTTTAATTGATTTAGTGTCTTTAGTAATAAAACTGGAATCTTAATGAATAAACTCATGCCTACGTTAAATTCTCTTGTTGTGCTTTTAGAAGGATGATTTGCTCTTTGAGTTTTTGTTTTACCCCCCCAAAGAAAACTATTGAGTATGTGTCACTTGACGAGATGTATCCCAAGGACTTGTACCTTGACACACTCAATTGCTGTGTGAGGCAGTTTAACGCACTCATGGGGATAATTTATTCTTAGACTATATGGCAGGCAAGGTTACTTTTATGTCTCTCCTTAATCAGATTAGTTAATGAACATAGCTAGATAGTTGATTAGGGCGGTTTATATAGATCGTTAAAGGGGTAAGTATTTTAGGGTATCCTAGCTCTCATCAGAAATACTGGCTAGGCGATTCGGGGTCAGCGTGAGCCTTATTGTAGAGTCTTTGCGAAGGATGGAGTCGAATTCGGCTTCGTTTATGAGACGAGACGAGGGGAGAGGGCGATTAAGGGCGAGGATATTGCTGGTAAGCCAATCGTGCTCCAAGCTTGGGCGGCTACGAAGGAAGCCACCAGAAAGGCTTGGGGTGGCTGTTAGGGGAGGAGAGTGCAATGGCGCCGAACCATGGGTAGAGGCCTTGATCTGAGCAAGGGATAAAGATCGACTTAGCCTGTTAAGGCCAGTATCTTGGAATTGATGGATCGAACCTGAATGGGAGGTATTACAGGACGTGAACGTCTCATTAGAAGTACGCAGGCTGGGGGTTGTGGGCGAGACGGGGAAGAAGGTGGCAAGCTGTTCAGATGTAGGGTCTATGTGATGAAAATCGTGGAGATTAAGTCGTTTTGAAATTGTACAGTCAGGAAGGATAACGGAAAGTTTCTGAACCAGAAGGTGTGTGCTCATGACATTTGTAGCCAGCCTTGAATTGTTTTGCTGCTCCAATAGAGAATCTGCACATTCTCTAATCACACTCAGTCCGAGCTGAGCTAAAATGGCTGCAAGGTAACGTGAAACCTCGATATTGAGGATGAATGGTTGGGTTTTAAAGAAGTCCGAGATCCTGCGGGACTGATAAAGTTCAGAATGAGGGGAATAGTAATGAGCTATCAATCGGTAAAGATGGCAAAGAAGTGAAGCGTCAACCGAAGCTCGGTGATCATTGAATCCGGAGGTGACCAAAGGCCGCATAGGAATCGCAAGAAGAGATGGAAACTTGCGATTAGTACACTTTATGCTTTCCTCAATAAGAGGACAAGATTTAAGGCTCAAATTCAATGCCACTGTAAGCTGAGATACTGTAGGTTTTTTTTAGGACCAACCTTTTGGACAAGGATATAACAACTTCATCTAAAACCTGATTGATCAGGGCTAATCCTTGTTGTGTGAGGCCAGGAGAAGCGGCATGTCGCATCAGCACCGTCTCAGCGGCAGATTTAGAAAGGTAAGAAGGCGCAAAAGAATCTTCAGGGGGAGGTTGAGGGGGCTCGGGCAACATCAAAGTAACAGCAGAGTCGTATTTTAGGCTGTTAGGGCCTGCCCTAGATTTCAACTACTTTTTTTAGCATTCTTGCACAAAATTCAACTATGGGTAAAAACTTAATGTCCATTAACTACAGAACAGAGCTGAATCTGTCCTTGAACTATAAAACAGGGGAAATACCTTGACCAACATGGGGAATTTCGGTGGCATATAGGAACTAGCGGGATGAAACGCTTCATCGACCAGTACCAAAGTAATATTGGTTTGGCTGGAAATCAGCGCCAACCTAGCCAACTCCTTGAGCATTGCCTGGGAAAGCTGAGAGAAAAAAATCCCCAGAAAAAAAGCGACCTCGGGATTTAATATTTGGCCGGTCATACCGATATGTGCCAATAGTTCAGCTGACTGATAGCCAGATCCCATATCGCAGTGGTACTGAATCTGCCAGGGCGCAACCATACATAGCCTTGAGCGAGTTACAGGACAATTATGATTCGCCATAATAGAACCAAGAGAACCTTTTCTTACATTATCATTTCTTGGTGAGAGGTGACGTAGCTCAGGGGCAGTATTCTTTCGGGTAATCTCTTTGGTAGACCACTTCTTTGCACATAGCTTTTGCCGAAAGAATGGGATGCCAAAAAGATCAGAAAACGTCATTGACTTTTGCTTAATGGGGGTAGGTTGAGATGGCTCATCTTGATCATTTAAATCCTGAAGCAATTGAACAGCACGGATAATAGATCGATATGTAAGATTAGATTCCATCATGGCTTCGAGCGAATCTTCAAAGTGTGGTATCGTTAACGGGACAGAAATAGATATATTCTCCAATAAGTCAGTCACCAGGAAGAAAATGTAGAGATTTAATCGCTGTAGGACACGATCAGTTAGATTGAGGTTGAATTTTTTCAAGAAAATCTGGGCTTGAGGATTGCTCAAGTATGCATAGTCCAGGGTGGGAGACGCGTAGGATTCGGGGTCAGATGTGAGCAGAACCATTGCAAACAGTCTGTGATTGTGTGAAGGGTTGAGTTGATGTGGTAAGGAACAGATCAAGTATTTAGCATGAATGGGTTTAGTAGATTATTTATATAAGTTAAATGAAGAGGTAGACATTTTCAATCCAGTATAGGCTAGTTCCATTGCAGATCTGCAAATGTGGGAAATAAAATTCAAAAACCTCTGTTTTTATTACCTCAACTTAGCCTTAATTCCAGCCAATGAGAAGTTAGGATTATAGCAACTTTGACTAGCTGCTGGAGCCCTTCCTTTGCAATGGATGCCTCACAGCAGCATGGTGTGAGCGAAGCAGAAGAAGAATAAAATAAAAATTTATGGTAGATGTTTCAAATTTATACATAGCTCAGGCATTTGAGACCTGTACCTGTTGGGATTATGGACCCTCTAAGTTTTGCATGAGCGTCCAGAACTGCTGGCGAGCTAAGGGCATCGAATCAATGAAGTTTAGCTTCATCGTCAACTTATGAGGATGTGGGCTTGAAATTAACAATTAATAATTTGTTTGTCCAAAAACAATATTTAACGCGCCACCTTTATTGTTTTATAACTGGTTCGTGGGTTCGAACCGAGCAGTTTCCAGACTCGGCTTGATCTTAAACATCTGCCAAGGTATTCTTGTGGTTAGAGCTGATTATTCTCAAGCTAGTGATTGGCTATTGCCCCCTGACTAAGGGGATCTGATCAATGGATCTACATTATAAGTCATTAGCTTTCATTGTTGTCACATAAGCCTTTACCAAACCAGCCAAAATTCAGCTCGTCGGAGGTGATGACGCGGCATTTCAGAAGCTATTTACAAAGGAGATCACTACCCGATATTTCAAATAAGAATTTATTAAGCCTTTAAGCCCGACATAGCCTTTCAAAATCTTCGGATGCATCAAATCATCCACATGCAATACCTTTTACCAAATACCACCCGCTTGGCAAACTCAGAGGTGCATGGCTCATCAACCACTAGGACTTAAGACGGGCTTCTGAAAGATCACCAGTCTTAAAATAAATTTAATCTAAAATGAACTTTTCTAAAGTGCCATAATTGGGAGTCCGTCTTAAGACCTGTGCTTAAACTGCAGTAGCTTTGCTCATAGAATAAGTAAACCTAGCCGACAGTTCTAGGTAGCTTGGGAAGTCGTACATTTAATCTTAAAGTCTATCGAAAGGTATGCGTTGACTCAGCCTTAATTCCACTACTTATCAATCAGGCTCAAATGGGCTACCAGGTTTTTGCGGTTATAAAAAATTAGTTTGGTTTAAAACTTAAAGCTACCCAGCTAGAAAGCAGGAGCCCACGACTCAAGTATACTTGGGATGGGTCCAAGGATGCTTTGGCTCAGCACGAGCTAGGTTCCAGCTCCGGCCCGCTACATCCAAAGCGGAATTGATTAATATTTAAATATTTTTAAATATATCTTTGATGCGAGTGACCCAGAGCCAGAAGCGGGTCGTGGCTGCCTGGGGCTTGGTCGAAGCAGCCCTAGATGGGTCCCAAGTTGGCATATTTTGAGGACCAAGCCACAGGGGTGATCGCATACAGTAGTTTTTAAACCTGTTGAGATAAACAAAAAATCCCAGTCTAAAAATGAATACAACTCAGTCTAAAAGCAAAATCAAGTTGGATCCAAATCTATCGTAATTTAATATGAATTCTTTAATTTTTTATTTCATTTTTAGACTGAGTTGTATTCGTTTTTGGACTGAGATTTTTCATTTATCTCAACAGGTTTGAAAACTACTGTACTTATGTAACCACTAAAGCTAGTCTAATTTATATGGATTGCCCTGTACTCAGGTTAAATTATAAAAATATCTTATCCCAAAGATGTCATATTAATTTCCTTACTCAATCAACCTCCCAAATCATACCAAAACATGGTTACAAATCTACTCTGGTGAATTGGTCAACAATTTAAAACCAAGATAAGAAGGCTAAACCCCACGGGTTCCAGATCTGCAATAACAGTTGGCTGTGTAGTGTATATACTTCTGGGAAATGTGAAACAATGGGAAATTTAAAAATAGAAAGGTATCTTTATTAGATACAAAATAACAGCGCTATATAATTAGCTGATAAGCCACATATCATTCATGTAGTTCATAGCAGCCATAGGGCTTTGAAAGATCCAGATTTCTTTAGAACTTTGATGTTTTACCCCAGTGTAACATCTGGATTTTATGGTAGAGCTATCTTTGCTCATTAATCAAGTCATTTCTCAGGGGAATAATTTCGTGAAAGGGAGTGATCAAAGATGCTGTGACATCTCCCCTGAAATCTTGGATGGCAGAGCCTTGAGTATTTTCTTGAGAGTACCTAGTATGAGTGCTTGATATTGATCCAGTTTGGCTTTGGATACTGATAGACATAAGTCTCTTTGGTACTGCCTAGCTTTGTATAATCCAAGCATGGTGTGATACATTAGCTTGAGAGTAGACTGCACACCAATTTCTTTGATGATATGGGTGTTACTAGGTTTGACATCAATGATAACCTCTGGTCCTCTTAGGCCGGTGTCTAATTTGTGTTGATCATAGTTAACTACCCAAAAAAAATTTCCTACTCAAAATCTCTCAATTCAAAATGGTATGACTTCTCTTTCAACTGCTTTTTTGTTGAGTTGGTCCTCTCTTGATTTCTGAGTGTTTGTATTACTTTTTAGCACCGTCTTTATTAGTGATAGGTGTGTTCTCATGTTAGTGTTGTTGATGGCTAGTTTATGCCAGTATCTCAATTCAAATGGGAACTTGCCTGTATTTTGATTTACTTAAGTGTGGCAGACCACCAATATCATTAGAAAAACATCCATCCAAACAAAATAGATGTTGTCAGACAACTTTTTGAGTGTCTCTGATAAAGGTTTATTCAATGTTAAAGCTCTTTCATTTTCTTGTGGATAATAAACACCTCTGATTGTGTGTTTTATATCATTTTTGGGGGGAGAAAAGCTGTATCTCATGAGCTAAGGTCCCTTTCTTCATTTGTGATGGAAGTTCAGGGTTATCAAATTCAGCTGTTGCAACTGAATCAATTAGAGTTTAGTATTTGATTAGAGAAGATAACAGTCCAATAGAAAGGACAGAAATGAATAGAATAAGTTATTGTTTATTGTAGAATATTGTGATTAATATACTATATGGGGAAAGCCACAAGGGGGTGGCATAGTGGCATGTTTCATGTAAGGTTTGAAGCCAAGGAATAACTTGTGCGGGGATCAGCAGGTCAAATTGATAGCACTTCTAATTAGTAGAAAGTGCCCACAGTTTGATATTGCCATCAGATTGATCCATGCCGTTAGATACATCAAGATGTGTCTTTTTGAGCGCACCCTGTGTATTGTGAGATATGTTAGTAGGCAAGGAGGGAAACTCAGTTGCAACACAGCACCTATTTTCTTGCCTATGAACTATCTTACATTATTTCCTTTGTGTTATATTGTAGCTTGTGTCACAGGCCATCTTATTACAAAATCAATAGCAGTGATGATGTATTTCTTGCCTTTTTGTCTCCTGGTACGGATCTCACAATATTCAGTGCCCATATCCTGAACAGTTGTGCAAATGAGACTGACATTATAAATCTGGGAGCGCCTTAGAGTGGGAATACTTTCCACATAGCTCACATTGATTGAGCCCTTCTTTGATGTTGTCCAACATGTTTGACCATCAATAGAAAGCCTTAATATATATTTATGCATATTCTTGCTATGGGTGTGCCCTAAGTCTCTATTGTCAAAACAATGAGACTGACCCCTTGGAAAGGTTCCAACTAAGCAGGTTTGTGACCCGCAATCCAACTCCCCAGTGACCTGTAGCCAAAGGTGGAAGCCAACCTGAATTCCCATAAACAGCAACATGAGCAGATGATGATCCCATACAGTGGAAGCCTCAATTTAGCGCTTGAATCACTAAAAGGATCAAGTCACCCCCTAAACATCCAACCAAATGATCACCATAGTCATGTTCCTGTTATTCATGATTCCCCCAAACTATATAAGTTATGTCTCCAAATAAAGAAATATATCTAGCTTCTAACCATTTTCCTCTTATAACTCTGCTAAAACAGCACAGTTACCCCATTGGTATAAGAAGTAGGTTTTTCATCCCACCTTATTTTTCAAATTTTCACCTGTTGCCAGTACCTGCCATGGTCAACAAATATATGAAAGAATTATGTCTGGACTTCCTGTGGACTGAACGCCCTACACACCAGGGACCAAAATATCATAAGGATATGTACTTTACCAGAACATGGTGATGCTGGTGCTCACCTTCAACAAACTATTCACACAGGGGTTCTTCCAGAATTCTATCATCACAATCTGGGTTGTTGACAAAAGCATCATGCCCGCCCACGTAGCCCAGCATCTTTGCAGTGCTGCCTTGAAAAAATTCACAGGAGCAAATGACAACAACACCACTGTGTGGATCCAGTCAGCTCAAAGTAAACTAAAGCTAATGTAATGCCTCACACGTTTTTGGATTGCTGAGATATCCATTTGCCTTACTCACAACACAGGCACCTGGTGCAACAAGTGATATGAGGACCATACCAAGAAGGACTGGGACACCTTAAAACAAGACTTCTTGACAAGATTTGTAATAAAGGACACTGCCCTCATGATCATACTCCAGGTGAATAACTTGTCACATACAGGCATGGTAAAAGAACTCACCCGAGCTTATGGGGAACTTCATCTACAAGCTCCTTCATATATGGCCTTTGACAACCCAGCCACACACCTAATTTACTATGACACTCTCAAGCCGCATGTAATGAGACACGTGAACCTGGACTAAGTAACCAATATTCAAAGCTTGTACTGGGAAGCAGAGAAAGCAGAGCAGAAATCCAATGCTCTACACAGGGCACAAACTGGAAAAGAGAGAGACCTAAAGACTCTCATTCCTCATGACGCTCCAACTGCCCTCTGCCTAACAATAGTAACAACACAAACAAAAAACCTTTGGGATACAATGGCAGTTCAACCACACTCAATTCAGAGTTACCAGCACTCAGGATAACCAGGAAAGGGGAAAAGCCCAGGAAGAGCATTAAGCAAGCCAAGCTCTCCCTGCCAAACTCCTGCCTTGCCTGGCAACAAGTACTGCCCTGAAGACTTGGATCAATGGCCAATGATCCAGGTCCCCTCAGGAGATCCAGTACTCTACACCATTGTCAGACATCCAAATAAACTGATGTTTTATCATTTCTGCTTTTGCATTTACACTGGCTCAGCACACCTGGACTCAAACGCAGACCAAACTCTTGTCAACAGCAGCTTTATAGACAAGTTCAAGCTAGCCACTAATCCTTTGCGGATTAAAAACGTGATTTTAGCTAATGAACATCACATTGCTGTAACAAGGGAAACTGCACCCTTCTCTGTCATGCTAGAGAACCTGCACTCCATCATCCAGGGTCCTGTCATTGAATTTCCCAAATTTGACATTGTTTTGGGACTGGACTGGTTGCAACAGAACAACCCTCATGTAGACTGGGCAACCTTAGTATTGACCATCAAACATGAAGACGTCAATCACCAGATCTACTCTGACTCAGTGGACCAGCTCCTGCGCAACCACATCTTTGTGCACATTATGGAAGCCCTGGATGAAAAGAAGAACCTCAAGGAAATTGACTGGGACTCCTGCCAATATGAGATCATACACTTCAAGGACCACCAGGATATCACTACTCTTCAGGATGGCAAACTGTAGCCTGCCATCCAGAAATCTTCAAAGAGGCTCTGCCAGGGTTTTAGCCAGAGAAACACATACAGCACTCCATCCAGCTTAAGAGAGCTGTACCTAAGATGCGGCCCATCTACCGGCTCTCCCCAAACAAGGATGACACGCTACACGCTTACCTCAAAGAGGCAGTGGAAAAAGGCCTTATCCACTCTTTACAGTCTCCCTTTGGAGCTTTTGTATTCTTTGTGGCAAAAAAAGATGGTACCTTTTGACTAGTTATGGATTACTGAGCCCTAAACAAGGTTATCATCAAGAATCATTACCCGCTCCTACTCATTGACAACCTCTTTGATGCCTTTGGCAGAGCCACAGTCTTCTTCAAGATTGACCTAATCACAAGCTACAACAAAATCTGCATAAAGGAGGAAGATATACCCAAAATGGCCTTCCACACTAAGTACAGGTCATAAAAGTGTGTGGTGCTCAATTTTGGGATGACAAGCGCACCATCAACCTTTGTGACCTTTATGAACAAAGTGTTTGCCCCCCACATTGGCAAGCATGCCTTAGTGTATCTGGATGTCATTATTGTCTACAGCTCTTTGGTAGAGCAGCATCATAAGGACTTGGAGGAAGTCTTTGCTACCCTGGCATAACATAACCTGCTGGTCAAGCCCTCCAAATGTCAATTCTTCTGCAAATAGTTGACTTTTCTGGGACACATAGTTTCAAAGGATGACATCACACCTGACAGCCAGAAAATCCAGGCCATTTGAAAAATGCCACCTCCAAAGGACAAGTCTGAACTTTGCATATTCCTGGGGATGGTTGCCTATGTGTGAAAATTTATCCCCAACTGTGGTGTTTTGACTGCACCCCTGTCCGCCATAACTGGCACCAAATCCAAATTTGTATGGACCCCCAACATGACCTTTGTTTCAGACATCTTAAGGAGAAACTCACAAATTCACCCATCCTACAATATCCCAAGCAAGATGGGGAATATCAAATGGAAACCAACTCCTTAGATGCATCCATTGGGGGAGTACTACATATCAAAAATAATAATGGTGACTTCCTGCCTGTAGCTTATGAATCACAAAATTTGACAGATGGCAAGTGTTGATACCCTATCCACAACAAGGAACTTCTGGACATTGTACAATGTCTAGTCAAGTGACACTGCTACCTGGAACAACAGGAATAATTCACTGCATTAACTGACCATAAATCCCTTATATACTTCAAAACGCAGACAAACCTTTCCCAGCAACAAGCACGTTAGATGAAACTTCTAGAAAGATTCAATATGATCATCCAGTACAAACCAGGCCCTAAAATTGCCATGGAAGATGCACTCTTGCACTTATATGTTAGAGCCACAAGGGGCAAGAATGGGCTTGACCCAGACTGGCCCTCCTGGTTCTTTAAACTAAAGACAAAGGCTTCCCCTGGCACTACTGACATCACAAAAGAAATAGTCATCAAAAATGAACACCTCTTTGAAGAAGTATACAGGACATTACACCACAAAATAACTGATGGAACTACTGTCTCATACATCCCTATACACCAATGAGTCAACACCATTCTACACTACCACAGAGATCTATGAAATACCAAGAGTTGCAACCTTTACAAATCTCTCAAACATAAAACATGGTGGTCAACTCTATATTGGGACGTCTAAGATGTTCTTGACCAATTTGAAGTGTGTGAAAAGTTTTCAAAAAGCAACACCCCGCCTAAGTCTGTATCGCCTATTTGTTCACAACTGCCCTTCAATGTATGGGCCCTTGACATTGTGGGACCCATGCCAGGGAAACACAACAACAAGAAGTAAATTGTCACTTATAAATTCACTGCCACCTCTGGCATTGGATCACACAATCTTCCCCCGCTGCACCAAGGAAATCCCAAAAATGTCAGCCAAACCTCTTCATTCTTTAGAGGATTTAGCACACACAGTTGATGAGAGGTTTGTGCTAGCCTACCCCGCAGATTTCTTGCCCTTGGTTGCCTCCTCCTGGGAAGAAACGTTGGTTAATTTAGACTACTTATTAGCCTGGTGTCACCCACTTTTAAAAACTATCAGAGCTAGCCAATCAAAGGTTGCCACATCAACGCTTGACAACTCAGTTGAACTCCAAATGCCTGGTACCTCTTTTAGCCAATCAGATCAGACCGCGGAAATTAGAGTGAAACTCTCCAGTCTCTCTGGGCCTATCCAGCAAAGTTTTTCTGCTAGCCAATTGGATCCTGAGCCAACTGTCATGTGATCAATTTCCTTGCAACCCATCTCTTTTAATGCAGCAAGGGGACTTTCAGTCCCCTGCTTGTCTATTTTCCAATTAGATTAAAAGTTTGGTGTTTCAATTAAATTTTAGAATTTACAGTGGTGGAGCCCCAGTTTGGAGTTTTCCTAGTTTTAAATTTTAAAGTATTAATAGTGCTTATTAAACTTACCTTGTGGCAACCCGGTTCAAACCCGTCTTCTTTTCTGGCTCTCTCTGAAGAAGCTTGAACATATAGTTTCCTTCTGTTTTTGCTTTTGCTTACAAAAATAAGACTTGAACCTAAATTTCATTTAAAATTCAATATAATACCTATTGTAACTTTGAGTTTTTTGTTGAATTTCTTGATTTGAACCGCTTTTCTGTTTTCATTTGTGTCCAAGACACCCACGGCCACGTCCAAGGCCTCCAGGCCTGTTCTGCTGCTTTTGTTCCCCTCTAGTTTGTGGTTACCCCTACTAGGGTTAATTCTGTTGCTTTCAATCCCAAAAACTTTACTATTCTTCTCCAAATTCCAAGGAGAACACAGCTATGATACTCCCAGTCATTAAATTTGTTGTATTTTCCTTGGGCCCCTTTTTGCTCCTCCTGTGGTCAACCTCTCCAGACCTGTGGTCAAGAATCTCCTCTTTTACGCGGCTCATGAGTGAGGATCCTCCCAGCCTCTTGAGTCTTCCTGGCAATCTCTTTTATTCTGGAGAGGCTGTGGTGAAGAGCTTGACATGTGATGACCTGGATTTGGGTGACATTGACTATGCTTCTCTTGATCCTGTGGGTGAGAAGGCGCCAATGCCCTCCTTCCCTGACCTGGAGAAGAGTAGCTTGGCGCCCTTACACGCTCCTGTCATGCCTCCTCCCGCCCCCACCTGTACGCCCTGGTTGCTCACTGGTTTGGCGCTGATGGCACTGAATGAATACTTACCCCAGATGTCCTCTGTGTCCTCCCTGTGGTACCTCCTTTGAGCGGCTGTCCCAGTTCTCCACTGGGCGGCATCCTGGTGGTTTGTTTTGCCCGGATGGGAGCCAAACTTAGTTAGTTTAGCCCCCCTCTCTCACATCACTGCTATCAACTTTGGAACTTGCTGGCCAGTGGCGCAAGCAGTGAAAGCTCATACAAACAACAACGTTTGACAATCCATAGGCAAGGAAATCATCAGCAAGTTTGGAAAGCCAGAACTCCTGATAATAGACAGTGGCAAGGAACTGAACCCCAAAAATAAAATGTATACCTCACCAACAATGGAGTCCAGCACACAGTGACAACACCTTATCATCATCAGGTCAATGGACGTGTGAAGCAGCTGAATGATAGCTTAGTGCAGGCCCTGACCAAGCTCACTGCTGGGAGACCTGAGGGCTGGTACAAGCAGCTACTGACTGCACTACTTGTATGCCAGACCTGCGTGAACAGATCCACTGGGAAAAGCCCCTTCAAGCTCTTCTATGGTACACAGTCCAATATCATCCAAGTGCTCTCAGGACCCAAGCTGAAAATACCAAGCAAGGTTCCACCCTGCTCAGATCCCCAGGTCATAGAGGCCAATAGCAATCAAACAGAAAGAGAAAACAAGCGTCTGCAAAAGATATTCATCCCCATCAAAAACAAACACAAGGTCAGTGACAAGGTCTGGGTAATGAATATTGGCAAGAGCAAGCTACAGCCAGAGAAGATGGGTCCTGCCATCATTCTAAAGGTAAACAAAAACAACACTTACCTTGTGCAAGGACTCAGTAAATGAAAACAAGATAAATTTATCCATCATAATTGTCTGAGACCCTGTAAAGCAAGACAAAAACAATGGGGGACTGTCCTACCCACCACCAAGCAACAGTTAGTCCAATACGGCGCCTGAGCTCCTGAAAACATCCCTGACAACCTGCCCCCAGAGAAGACTGACCTTCAGCTGGGGGGGTGTCAAAACAGCAGGCTTGACCCGCCATAAAGGTTTCAAGTAAGCAGGTTTGTGACCTGCAGCCTGACTATCCAGTTACTTGAAGCCAAACTAAGAAGTTGACTCAAATTTCCAAACCCAACAAAATAAACAGATGATGATCCCTTATGATGGATACCTCAATTTGGCACTTGACTTATTACCAGGATCAGGCCACCCTCTTCACCATCCCACTGTGTGATCAACACAATTATGTTCCTGTTATCCATGATTCACATTAACTATATAATCATTATCTCTCAATAAAGAGTATTATCTAGTTTATAAATATTTTTCCCTGTGTAACTCTGCTAAAAAAGCACAGTTACAACACAGGCTGCAGCTTGCTGAAAGCCTTTAAGGAATTGCTTTACCTCCAAATTGATCTGCTGGATAATTTTTTAACCTTCAAAATCTACCACCAGGTCTTTTATCAGGATTTTAGCTGATATCTTTACACAGGAGCAATTGCTCCAACAAGTTATTATTTATCAATACTACAATAAATTCTATATTTTCTCAAAAAGATTAGTAGTTAATATTGTGCCATTTTCTATTCCCGCATGAATCCTCCAATCTTTATATGGGTTTGCCTGTGTCTCCTCATTTTCAGTGTTGATGCCAATATAAGATTCAATTCTTCATATCCTACCCTTATTAGTCCTATCAAAGATTCTACCTGGTACTAATTTGGCCCTAAATTTTGACATTACTGTTGTATAGGCCATGCTACATTTTCTCTAATTGTTCACCCTCACGTTTCCTGATAAAGCCTGGATTACTAAAGTATATATTATCTCCTTAACTAATTTACGCTCCTTCTGGGAAGATTTTGTATACTTATTCACCTTGTATATATGATAATGATTGGGATCCCTGTAGGGTCCACATTATTAAAGTTTAATTTGAGAGCCTTTCTTAATTATACTCAGAGAAAAGCTTCCCAATGAGTGGATTCCTGGTATAAATATATTGTTGCAAATGACTAATTAGATTTCACTATTGGTTTTAGAGAAGACAACAATCCAGGAAAAGATAGGAAAAAGAATTATTAATAAGATGGTCTTTATTGAGAATAATGAGAGCACTTATACCATGGTGAAGTGATATTGGGTCACTAAAGGGATAGAGCATGTAGAGGTAATCTGAATAAGGTTCAAGCATGTTTTAGACAAGTTCATTCTTGGGATTGATGTCATTATTAGATTCACTTCTTAAAAGGGAATTTGATATCCTTTCATATCAAGGAAAACAAGAAAGAACATGGTATTAGATCTGTTATGGCAAAACTTGCTGAGTGTCCCTGTTTATTTTGAGATATTTTAGCAACTGGGATTTCTATTTTGATTACAACAAGAAGTTTTTCAAAATTGGACAATCACATATAGTAGTTTTCAAAGCTATAGCACCAAGCAAAGAATACTGGTATTTAATAAAAAAACTAAAACATAGATTTAAACAAAAACAACTGAGATCAAAAAATCAGCCAAGATGCAGAAAATTTTATTAAATAATGGATTTATATTGATTAACAATAGATTTGGGTTCAGCTCAATTTTGTTTTGAAACTCATTGATTTTGTTTAAATCTGAGTTGAATTTGTTTACAGATAGTTTTTTTGCTTAGTGCCATAGCTTTTAAAACTACTGTATTGATAATAAAATCACTCATCAGCTCTAAGCTGAGGAGGCAAAAAATACTAAGATTATCATTCTAAAAGCAACAACCAGCAAGCAATACTATAAAAAGGTGATGAATTTTTAAGCCATATTACATTAGTTTTCAAATGGGCAGGAAGGTATTTCAAAATTTATTTTTCTGTCAACTGATTTTCTGTCAAGTTTGATCCAACTATAATTTTCCTTGTATGTAAATTTTTAACTTTGCAATAAAGCAGAAATTAAATATAATCTATTTGGTAATATAAGCAGCAACATTGCCCATGTTGACACTTTTAATTTTGACACTATAGTAAAGTGACGCCCTGGTTTTATTTAATGTCATTTCCTGGATGTTTACACTTTTTAAATTAACAAAACACTTTACCCTGAAAATTTTTAATTTAAAAAATATTTTAAAATACTTTATTATACTAAAATGACCCCAGAGAGTTCAAAAATGCAATAAAAATTACTATGAGTAAAAGA
>QTSX02004756.1:0-15023 GCA_014839935.2 Entomophthora muscae | reverse complement strand
CTCAGAACACAACATTCTTAATCCACAAATGATTAGTAGCTAGCCTGAACTTGTTCACAAAGTTGCTGTTAACAAGGATATAATCTGCACCTGAATCCAGGAGTTCTGAACCTGAGTAACTTTGAATGCGGAAATGGTAATGCATCAATTTATTGGGATGTCTGGCAATGGTTTAGAGTACTGGATCTCCTGAAGGGTGTCAGGATTGACAATCCTTTTACCCTTGAAACTCAAGCCCAAGGACGGGATTTGAACCCTGACCCTGAATTCCTGCAGGCAGCCGGGCCTCAGGACCAAGGGGCTGCCTGTCTGTGTTTTCCTGGGGTCAAACCCCTGCAAGCTGAGGCCAAGAATGGTGGCCCAAATGGTGAAGCAAGCCAAACCAAAGGAATCATTTCCTTAAATGGAGGAGTAATCAAGGCGCCCAATGGAGGTAACAAAATTTCTACCATTAGCTTCATGAGCTTGAAGTCTACACTAGTGGCCAATTAAGAGCCATCCCCAGAAGAAGGCACAGGCCTGTGGCCCGACCTAATGACCACAACCCTAGAGCAAGATAATCAAGTTGTCAATTCAAGATCTTTGACCAATGAAAGAACTCCCAGCCTGGGTGCCATTTTGCCGCCTTTGAACCCAAGCAACCAGACCCCCTGGGCCCACTTTTCCCAATGCTCTGACAAACCCCTCATGGAAAAATATTAAGTTTGGAAGTGGGGTGCTATATAGACCAAAGGACCCCACACTCTAAACTTATTGTCATTTTCAAATAAAGGTTATGTTATTTTGGCTTATACAGCTACTGCCTTATTTTGTCTTTGCATTCTATCAAATCAGTACAAGATCTTCTGGCTCTCCTGCCCTCTGCCTGCTGATTCCTGTCCTCCAGGTGTCCCCTTTGATCCTGTCCACTTCACAGAGTACCCTTTGAGACCCAAATATAGGGGGTTACACCCCAGAAAATATTCTTAAATTAGATCCCTTGGTCTGTATACAATCCACAGTTAGACAAAAACTGTCAATGCCCATGGATACTACCAACACCCAAGTTGTTTAGAGGCAAGTTCAACTACCTTCCTGCTACAAACTCAATATGGAGCCACCTGTGACCCCCAAGCCAATGCCCACCTCCTCACCCATCCTCCCAACCAACCACCCTGGCAAGCTGTTTAGGATTGTGTATATTATTCTCACTGGGGTGATTGACATAATAATCCCAGCTGCTGGCCTGTGGTCCTGGGTGGGGTTTCTCCTTCTCCTACCTCTTTAAGCTGGCTTCTATCTTGTGGTGGGCTCTGCCTGCAAAAAACCCGGCCTGTGTGATCTCTGAAAACAACGGGCCAGCTGCCCAAGTGTGGATCCCTGACAAAGGGACCTGGATCATTGGACACTGATCCATCTCCTCTAGGAGGTACTCATCATTTGGCAAGGCAGAAGGTTGTCAGGGAGAGCTTGGTTTATTTATTGCTCTTCCCAGGCTTTTCCCTTGTACTGATTACCTTGGGTACTGGTGACTCTGAAATGAGTATGGTTGCACTGGACATTGTTCCCATTACTATGGCCATTCAAGACAGAGGGTTTATGGCTTGAGTTAGTATTATTGTTGTTGTTCCCAGGTGGAGGACAGCTGGAATGTCCTTGGAGGTGAGAGTCCCTAGGTCTTTCCCTTTTTCCTGTTTGCGCCTTGTGTAGGGCATTGGAAGTTTGTTCTGCTTTCTCCGCTTCACGGTAAAGGCTTTGAAGATTGGTTAATTGGTCCAGGTTCACATGTCTCATTACATGCAACTTGAGGGCGTCATAGTACATGAGGTGTGTGGCTGGGGTGTCAAAGGCCATGTTGGATGGTGCGCAAAGTCAAAGTTCCTTGTAGGCGTGGGTGAGTTCCTTCACAGTGCCTGTCTGGGTCAGGTTCTTTACTTGGCGGATGATCATGAGCGCTGTATCCTTAAGCACAAATCTTGCCAGGAAGTCTTGCTTAAAGGTATCCCAGTTCTTGTTGGTATCCTCTTCATGCCACTTGTTGCACCAGGTGCCAGCGTCATGGGATAGGTGAATGGAAATTTCTGCAATCCAAAAGTGTGTTTGGCATTCTACTTGCACCATTTTGTTCTGCATGGACTGGATTAATGCAGTGGCATTGTTGTTTGCCCCCAAAAATGATTCCATGGCAGCACTGCAAAGACGCTGGGCTATGTGGGCAGTCATTATGCTTTTGTTAGTGGCCCAAGGTATAGAAGAGGGAGCCTGGAAGAATCCTAGAGCTGATAGGTCATTGAAGGCAGGGACTGGCATCACCATGTTTTGATACAGTACATATCCTTCTGGTATCTTGGTACCTGATGTGTAGGGCGTCCAGTTCACAGGGAGCCTGGACATGATTCTTTTGTATATTTGTTGACCTTGACAAGTATGGGCAACAGGCATAATTTTGAAATGGAAGGTAGGGTGGAGAGCCTACTTATGCTACCAATGTTGCAACTGTACTGTATTAGCAGAGGTACAAGGGGGAAAGTACTTGGAAACTAGATAGTATCTTTGTTGAGCTTTATGAGATTATATAGTTTGAGTGGATCCTTTAGGAGGAACAAGATACCCACTGATCAATCACTTGGATGGGTAGGGGATGGCTTAATCCTAATAATGAGTTGAGGGCTAAATTGAGTTTGCTCCTGGGGATGAATTATTGCTGGTCTGTGTTTCCTTGTTTGCCAGGGGACCAACCCTGATCTGCTGGCTTGCTAGTGTTTGGGAACTGGCGGGTTGCGGACTGGGTGAGCAGGGCCCACCAAAGGATTGGTACTAAATTAATGAGGTAGGACATCAAATTGCCCACCCATGACCATGGGCTGGCACCAGGGACAATATTATCTATTACTCCTGTGAGAGTAATGTATACAATCCCAAATAGCTTATTGGTATGGTCCAGGGGAAGCTCAAGGGCGGATACAGGCATTGGTTTGGGGGTGACAGGCAGTTCCATGTCTAATTGGTAGGCAGAGAGGAAGTTGTATCTATCTCTGAACAGGTGGGGCTCAGTAACGTGCCAAGGGCCCTCCCAGGTTGTATCTGGTTAACTCTTTAGTTCAGGCCAAGGGATCATGTGCTAATATTTTGTCTGAGTGCAATCCTTGTATTTGGGCTTCAAGGGGTAATCTGTAAAATGGACAGGACCAAATGGAGCACCTGACAGCCAGTAGATAGCCAGCAGTTCTGAAGAAGGATCAGATGATTTTTGATTTGACTGGCAGATGACAAGAATAAAATATAGCAACAATTGGGAAACCAATATCTCATAACCTTTATTTAAAAATGACAATGAGGATTGATCTTGGCCTGGCAGGTACTTATAATGCACTACCAGGATTCATTTTCTGATTGGGTTTCTTGAGCTTGGGCGGGTTGACATTGGGGGTCTTAGATGGCAGGTGTGACAGAAATCACTGGATAATATGAAGCCATTTCTAAATGATGGGGAATTACCACCCAAATCTACATAGAATTGATGATTAACCATCAACGCGGCTTTAAATATCTTTTTGTGAAATTTCCAATTGAAACTCCAGGATTAAGTAGAACAATCAATCCTAACCAGAGTAAACCAAGATAAATGACCTGGGAAAGCATCAATGCATCTTCAGCGTAGAATTCTAGGCATTGAGAAGTGACACAAATTTCAGTTTCAAGAGTGGGGGGAGGAGCTACAAAATTGGCTGGCATGAAATTAACATTTTGCGGCGCCGACGACAAAGTTCCAGATGCTGGGCCCCATCTTCCTGAAATGATTCTGTTCAGAATCAGATTGTATGGGATATACCACAACAACCTGAGCACAGGATGCATTTTTAAAATTTAAAATTAGAACTTGGGATAATTGATTTTTATTGAGTAAATTTAGAAGTACTCAACTCTTAGAGTTGAAACAGGGAAAATTATTCAATATATATCAGAAAAATTGACTAAGCAATACCACCTGAGTCTTGATCTCCTATTCCTTTGACATCTTCAAGTAAGTATCTAGTCCAGGTTGCAAAGAACCCTTGTGTGACCAGTTTCTGACAACCATGCTGATTAATGAGCTTATATTGGGTGATCCTCATATTACGTCAATTTATCAACATCAGTTTACAAGGGGAAGCTGGTTTCAGCTGGCATACTGGAGCAGCCGTAACCCATTTTTGATTGACTGTTTGGTTTAAATCTGTTAACTCGGTCACTTTTGATACAGGTTTCCCGGCCTTCCGTGCCTTCTTACTTGGACGAACAATACCTGGCATTATGGAACTTACCGTGACAGCAGGGTGGCGTTCAGCACTGGCGGGTTGCCACTGGCTGCTTTGGGATAAAAAGACTTCAAATCCTTCTGTTTGGCAACTTGGGTGTTGGACAGGCATTCAGATTCAGTGCCACTTCCTGAGCTTTGGGGGAGTTTAGAACAACTCTCATTGGGGGACTCATGCATTTCACTGAGCAAACCACTGGTGTCAAGTATTGGCACCTCAGGGAAACTCCCGGCATCTCACACTGGCAGTTTGCTCGCAAAACCCTGCAGTGTAGTCAAGGATTTGGGTCCCGGCGGGTTGACAACAGCTTTATCAATTGGTTGTGGGCTGTTGAATTCATAGTCTTTAGAACTGGCGGTCTGCAAAGGGTTTTGCTTGGGGTTCAACCCTGGTTCCATACTTTGGGATTCAGGTACATCCAAATTGTCATTCCTGACATTGTTTGGCACTTGAGTCAACTTCTGCTTTTGGCTACATATCCCAGGATAGGCAAGTCAAGTGATGAGGGGTCTCTTATGTGAAACCTTGCCAAGGGTGACCATGCAGTTTTGACAAAAATACTGCTGCAGTTTCTTGAATAGATCTTGATGGATTGACCCTTGAAAGACACTATTTCCTATTTGAGTCACAAAAATAATCCAGATTGTCAAAAAAGAGTTCTTTTGTGTTTTAAAGGATTGCTTTTGTGACTGAACCAATCTGTTCTCTGATTGTATAATTTTTTATATGGTCAATATCACAGTTGATGTAGATTGCTTCAGAGTGTGACTTATTTGTTTATGTTTTGGATATGGGATACTTTCATTTGCTGTCTCGGTTTTGGGATTGTGTATTCAATTTTAATTTTATTGTGTGTTTGACTATTTGTTTTCTGGACCTAGATAGATGGAACTTTTATTGAGTAGATTGACCTTCATGTGGAACCAGTTGCCTTCTGCTTTGTGACTGAACCAATTTGGTTTATCTCAACAGGTTGTAAAGCTACTGTAAGGATGGGATCCTGGAATGCTGCTGAGGATCCCAAATGCCATGAACTCTGAGTTTGAATAATTTTTACTTCTTATATAATAAACTATTTGCTTATATTCTTATAGCTATATTTTTTAAATAATTAGCTATTTTTATTTTTTTGTAAGTGTTTTATAGCTTAGGATTTCAAATTACCTTTATTAAAGGTTAAATAGCTTTAGTTGTTTTTATTTGTTGTTAAAGTTTTAGCACATTTTAATATATTTATATATATATTATTCTGTCAAAGTTAGCAAACAATTAAATTTGCTTTTTTGTTGGAAGATTGGTTTTTTTATTTGTATTTCGTTGAAATGTCGGGAAAAGAGTGTACAACATTGTTTGACGGAAAATTGACTGACGGAGCATCCTCTTGCCCCACATATTAATTCTTACCTAAATCTCACTTTGGATTAGATCGGTTAAAATCATGGAGCCCTATTCGTGACCACTCATTAGCTATAGGTTTTGACACACTTTCAATTTCCTTTTTCACTTGACTATTCTATCTTTCAATATATAAATCAATTTCCATATATTATATTATAAACGTATGATCGAAAGGATCCATAAATGATAACCAAATCAGCATTCAATTTGATTTATGCGAAAAATATTCTCTTGGAGCTTTGAGCTACTCGAGTGACTGACAAGCAGTAAGTCATGGACTATATGTTTCTTAGACTCTTCAGATTCTGAACTTGCTTAGAGCTGGATAAACCGTAAGTATATTATATTGCCTTTGTTTTTTCTCCGAGTTTACGTTTATTCTCTACATCGAGATTTACAAGGGATGTTAATTAATAATTTTTAGTTTTTGAATCATAATTTCAGGGATCCTCATATTTGCGACTTTTTAATGGATAATATTCCAGGAGAAACTACTTCTGTTCTACCATCAACTGATTTTGGAGGATTTGAGGGCCCTGAAAAATTGCTTGAAATATGGTTTGCTTCATCACCTGATACCATCACTGCTTCTGAAGGAATCGCTTCAAGTAAGCTTGGGCTACGGGCTATCACCCGAGCAGATTGGGTTGATATCCTTAAACTTGTTCACTGTGAGATTCTCAGTGTAATTAGTAACTGCCATGTAGATGCGTACCTTTTAAGTGAATCATCTCTGTTTGTTTACCCCCACAAGCTTGTATTAAAAACCTGTGGAACCACTACTCTTTTGGTGGCTCTTCCTAAGCTTCTCAAGAAAGCAAAAGAATTTCTTCTTGTTGAATGTCCTTACAGAGTTTTTTACTCTCGTAAAGCTTTCATGTTCCCAGAGAAGCAATTATATCCCCACTCTGATTGGAAACAAGAAGTGGAGTTCCTTGACAAGCATTTTGGTATGTTATGCCGTTAATTTAGGCTAACTCCTTTACCGTAGAAAACGGTGCTCCTTATATCATTGGTCGTACTAATGGGGATCATTGGTATCTGTACAGCACCCCTTCATCTCCCGACGCTAAAGAAGAAACTATTTCCAACGTTGATGACTTCACAATTGAGATTCTTATGACAGGACTGAATGAGAAGGCGAGTAAAGTGTTTTATCTGCGCCCCGATCAAGAAGCTGGACATGTCGGGGGTGCTGAAGTTGCTCGCACCATTGGATTAAATGATCTTTACCCTGGTATCCAAGGCGATGCGTTTTTGTTTTCACCTTGTGGATTTTCCATGAATGCCCTTCATCAGGACCAATACTTCAACATTCATGTCACTCCAGAGCAGCATTGTTCCTATGCATCCTTTGAGGCAAATATTCCTCTGTCCGGCACTAGCAGTCAAGAGGCATTGGAAAATCTTGTTTCTAAGGTCATTGAGGCCTTTGGAGCGACTCAATTCACCGTTACTTTATTCAAATCCCACAACCCATTGGTTAATTCCGAAGCCCCTACTCTTCCCATGATCCCAGGGTTCTCTAAGTCTGATAATATTTTATACGATTTCGATGGGTATTATCTTAGATATTGCCATTTCAAAGCTGCTCCATGATGTGGTCTGATGAATTAAATCAATCATAGATGTCCCTGCTTATCTTATATTTGGTTTTCACTTGACTATTTTTAAGCTCGATATCTTTAAGGCAGCCTCTCAACTTGACCAACATCAAAGTGCAACAATTTCCCTTTAATTCCACTGCTTTCAAAGCATACCGACATAATGTATCAGAGCTGGTCACTAGGCCATGCATGTTAGTCCTAAAGTAAGCTTTTATATATGGGAGTAATCAACTTGCCGCAAAAGAATTGCAGATGTAAATTATATCTACAGCAGTTTTCAAAGCTGTGGCGCTAAGCGAAATCAACTCAGGTTTAAACGAAATATAAGTGAACCCAAATATCTTGTTAATCAATATAAATTCTCTGGTTTTTTTATTTTAAATCTGATTTGATTCCGCTTAGCGCCACGGCTTTGCAAACTACTGTATAGGTTAATTGATTGCTTTAGATAGGCTATTATATACCCCGGGACTGTTACAAGATGTTCCATCCGTTAAAGGCCATTTGTTGACAGGAAATGAGGATATGGATTTAAGCAAGTAAGCTTCAGAATCAAATAATGCAGCAAAAATTCCAAGAGTTGCATTTTATCATACCAACCTGTTTAACTCAAGGTATCACAACGACATAATAATAAGTTATTAAAAAGCTGGCCGCGTGAATACCTACTATTGGATTAAGCAAATAAGTTTACATAAACACAACCATAATTTGACGGGTTCAGAGATGCTATTTCTATCAAAAGTATTCTACCTCAAGCCGCAGCTAATCCTAATCACTTTAATTAACATTTAAGGTGATGGATAACCAAAAACCCATTAAAAAATTCAAAATTGCTCCTGCGATAGATTTAAGATCTGTTTTATAAATCTTAGATGGCGGTGAGCAACTGTGCTTTGTAAAGTGGTTGAAAATTTTGAACTTTATTGAGGGAGCTCAACCTATCATCCATTCCCAAGGAATCCAGTTAAGTTTATGCCATTGATGGATAGGTTGCCTTGGAGTTGGTTCGAGCTGATTGCAAATAACAGATGCCAATAGATTCATGTGTGTTAGCACTATTGAGGGGCTATTTGATCAAATGTATATTATTGCATAAATCATGCCAGCACTTGACTTAAATGATCCATACACTGGTGCGATATTAGTTATATGGGTGGATACTCAGACCACATGCAGCAGTTTTATAGTATATTTTTAAAGTAAAACTAGATTAAAAACTTGTCTCATACAAAGTTCTTGATTTGGCAATAGGGGAATCATACTATTTCTTCTAAATATTATGAAATTGTTTATAAGTATCTATATAACTCACAGTTATCATGTAAATCACAACAATTTTATTGGAATCATAAGGCTTTATCATCTTCAATGTCTATTAGAGACATGAAAAACTTAAACCTTAAATATAAAACCTCAATAGCCTCGCACAAAATAAACCAATTTTTAAGCAGAAAACAATATGATACAAATTAGTTTATAAAAGGTTAAATTAACTAAAAATAGTCATTTTTGATAAAAAATAAAATGGCTTAGAGGAAAGAAGTAATTTTAAACTGGATTTTATGAGATTTCTCACCCTACAATAGGTGGTATATAATTACATATCAATCAAATATCAAAGCAGCAGAGCTGACTTCCAGGAAGTGCTCAACCCAATCTTACAAAGATCCAAAAACAAGGCTTATCAAGCCAAGTTTTTCAACTGAGGTCTCACTGTAAAGTCACTTCCCCCTTTAGCCCTGGATAGGACAATCTTCCCGTGCCGCACAAAAAAATCTGCTCAGAAGCCAGCCAAGCCCCTCAATTTCCTTGAAGATTTAGCCCACACAATTGATGAGAGATTTGTGTTGGCATATCCTTCTCAAGTGGCAAATAATGGCGCTTTGAACTCTGTCCCCACTTGGGAGGAATCCCTAATTAATTTGGATTGCCTTGTGGCTTGGGCTCAACCACATTTAAAATTAATTAAGTCCAAACAACCAGGTCGCGCTACTGCTAAACCATCAAATTCCAATCCAACTGGATTGAATGCTGATTTAATTCATTCCAGTAATGCCAGCCAATCAGAGTTGAAGCCAGAAATTATTGCAAAACCCTCTAACTCAATGGATAAGCCCTCACAAAAATTTCTCTTCTGGCCAATCAGACCCATTTCCTGGGTCAGGTGACCTTTCAAATTTGAAGCCTGTCCCTTAAAGCAAGACAGGGGACTTTTGGTCCCCTGCTTGCTCATTATTTTCAAATTAAAGTTTAAAGCTTTCTCTATTAGAATTTTGGGTTTTTTTGGGTCTCCTATCTGGCCCTACAATTCTCTAAGATTTTTAGTAAAAGTTTCTCCTTTCCTTACCGTACCCTTGCCTCCTGGGCCCTTCTGCCTCTTCCTGAAGTGCTTATCTGCGTCGTCAATGTCAAGGTTGAAGCTTTCCTCTTCTGCTTTGAAGAGAACAATTTGATTTTAAAAATTAGTATTGAATTTAATATATTTACTTATTTTAAGTTTGCTTTTATGCTTGATTTGCTTTTGCTTGCACTTGGGCTTTATATACGCTTTGTAAAGTTTTCATATACACTTTTGAAATCATTTAAACCACAGTTGCTGTTCTCTATTCTTCACTGGTGTTTAAGAGTCCTTCTGTTTGCTCCTGAGCCTTCTGTTTTAAATTTAAGGGTTAAAACAACAAAATTATCTGCATTTTGCTGGGCTTCTCTTCCAGATTCCAAACATGTTAGTCCCTCTGGCTAAGTTTGTGGCTTTTACCTTGGCACCAGCTCTGGTGATGATTTGGTCTACCTCTCCAGATCTTTGGGGACATATTGCTGATTTGTTCCTCTGTGTTGGTACAAAACCTGATCAGCTCTTGAATATGTTCAAAGATATCCCCACACTCACTCAGGGTATATACATCACTAGTGAGAATGTGGTGAGGAGCCTTACCTGCAATGACCTTGACCTCTCTAGATCCAAAACAGTCTCTGCTACACCCCTCAGTCTGGGCCACCCCACGCTCCTTGCCTCTGAGGACCCGCCCATCCTGGTTTCAGAGGAAGGCTTGGGCACCCCAAAGCTCACTCCTAAGTGTGCATCCTGGTTGCTTAGCGGAATGATCTTAATGGGTTTGATTTCTTACTTTCCCTGGGTATCTGCTGCGTCCTCCCTATGGACACCCCTTTGAGCAGTCATGCCAGTCCTATACTGGATGGCGTCCTGGTGGATCCTCCCTCCAGGATGGGAGCCAAACTTAGTTAGTTTAGCCCTCTCTCTCTCACACTCACAGCTAGAAGCTTTTAAATAGTTAACAAAGCCTAATTGCTTTAAGGATAGTGCCTCATCTAAAAAGAAACATTTTTTTGTAAAAGCCATACCATAAACTATACTGTTACTTCATTGGAAATACTGTATTATACATTATAAACTATTTCCTCCCTTTCTGGGACCTTTATAAGATACCAAAGCTACAATATTGGTAGCAGGGGTAGTCTTTTCATCATATTTTTATTAGTAAAGAGTAATCACTCCCTCTATACATATCAAAAAAGATAATTTCATCTGAGCATCATGTCAGATATTCTTTAAGGGACCCTCTTTGCAAAGAAGAATAAAGTTTCAACACTGAACAAGGGCCCTTTAGTTTCTACAAGATATATATTTTCTAATTTTAGGGTGAGAGTTGGGCAAGGATCAGGACAACACCATGTGTTTAACTCCTGAGACAAGATAGATGACATGAAGAAGGAGAGGCAGAGGGCAACCAAGGGCTGTGAAAAGGGCCCATTAACCATCTTCTCCAGAAAATACTATTGATCACTCAAGAGATAATAGGGTAGGATAAGTTTATTGAAGTAATAAATGGTAATCAAACAACTAAATTAGAGTTTAGAGGGTGGAATTGAGTGCCTGCTTTAATACCAACAACCAAATTTCTGACACCAGGGTCTTCAACAAGATGAGGCCATCTTAAGTTTATTTAAACATAATCCAGATTGAGCTTTTTAAAGTATGTCATAACTTTGTCAGAAGTAGCGCTGTTGGAAATCCTGCTGTCAGAATCAAAGTTGGTACCTGGAATTGGTGTGCAGTCTTAACGAGTTTGGGACCAGGAATAGTGCTTCAAGTGCAGCCGCAGGAATCATGATGCAGATAATTTTTAGATTCATTATAGAAATCAGTTTCTGGAAGGTTTTACTTACCATCTGCATTATTGCAGGGCATAATGACAATCAATGTGCATTTAATTAAGCAGCTGTAACCTAGCTGATCCAAAACTGGAACCTTTCTTCATCCATTGCACAACTTTTTTCAGGGAAGTGATTGCTGACATGTTCTCATATAATTTATACCTTGCACTGTGGGTCCCATCATTGCTCAAGGAGATGTATTATATCCAGGGATAGCAGTGTTGCAACCAAGTTTCCAGACTTGCCTGCCAACATATCTTACAATACACAGTGGGTGCTCAATGAGTTACCCATTGATGTATCTAACAACATGAACCAATCTGATGGCAATATTGAATTGCGGGCACTTTCTCCTAATCAGGAGCACTACCAATTTGACCTGCTGATCCAGCACAAGTTATTCCTCAGCTTCAATCTCTACATGGATGTGCCACCATGCCACCCCCTTGTGGCCCGGTGGCTTTCCCATATCATAAATTAGTTATAGTACCCTACAATAAACAATACCTTATTCTCATTATTCCTGTCCTTTCTATTGGACTGTTGTCTCCCCCAATTCAAATACTAAATCCTCATTGATTCATTTGCAACGGCAGTGCCCCCAGCAGAGTTCAACACTCTCTCATCACAGGGGCTTTTTCATACACATGTGATGACCCCTTGTCAGCATTATAAAATTAATCAAAGCCACATGATAGCACACATAGCTCAAAGGTTACACAGTATGTAAATAGAAAGGTTCATAGGTGCCAGCATTGAAAATACTGCCACTTGAATAAAGCCCACCCCAAGAAAATTTAAACATATGGAGTGTCCTAAAAGCTTATAGACGGTAGAAGTCTCCATAAGGCTTAACCACAATACAGGGATTTGATGTGGCCAGCGGTATAAAGAAACTCAGGAAAAGCATGAGAAAGCTTCAAGTCTGGCTTTGTGATTTGATCTGTGATGAAATTCCCCACTATAAAGATAGTGAAAGGGGTAAAAAATTAGTGTGGATGTTGGAACTTAACCAATTATAGTTCATTATTTAGATTGGAGAAGACAACAGTCCAATATAAAAGCCAAATAATAAAGATAAGATAACACATTTATTAAGAAGCAATGGTTGATATACTGTAAAAGGGAGCCACTAACCCACAAGAAGGTGGCATTGTGGCAGGATCCAAGTATGGGGTGAGTGCTAAATAAATTATAAAGTGTTTTTTGTCTGGAATTGGCTTTGCTCCTAATTTGGGGATTCTCAACTTTGGGAAGAAGAGAGTTGATAGGTTCACCGTAAGGGAAGAGAGTATTGGTTCCTTGTATGAAGACTAAGGATGTCAATACACAGTTACTAACTTCAAAAATACCTTTTACTTATCTAGGCAGACCAAAACACAGTCTTACTATCTTTAAACACAGATAAACCTTAATAAAGAGTAAAGTTGAAGAGAGCAAGAGTTGAATCTTTATTATTGTTAGAAAAATATCTTTTTATAGTATTGTTATCTCATGGGCAGTTGACCCAAGGATCCTAGGGCCAGACCAGCCTATGTATTGGGGCTTTACTGGATAGTGTTATCCAAAAGACATCTTGCTCAATGCTCCATTGCGGAGTCATTGTTATTGCATCATTTCTGCTCCTGACCTTGTCCTAAGACAAGTGTGATGCCAGCTGCAATGTCAAGCTGCTATCATGGCTTCCTTCCTGAAAACCAGTCCATCCATCCCATGTCCTATGGGTGGGATCCACTCCATAGCAGAGTATAATAATATAACACATGAAAAATATATCAAGGAGTTTTTTGGGGTTCAACCCCAGCCAATATAGGCAGAACTGGGTTAACCCATAAACCAACCATTATTGTGGTTATGATGTTTGGGATAAGCATCTAAAAGTGCATTAGTGACCAAGTTTTCAGCTCCTATGGAGCACTTGGATATTTTGGGGTGGTGCCGCTGCACCGCTGGATTGATTGAAGTGGATACTTATTTTGGATTGTATTTAGGCAAAACAGTCTATTGATTTTGGGTCAGGAAGAATCGTTCTTAATTCTCAGAGCACTTTGGCTTTAGTGCCACCAATTTGGCCAATGCATCAACGTTTGCGCCAAACATCAATTTATTCCAAATATCTTTCCAAAACCCAATCAAAAGATTGATGGCTGAATTGTCAAGTCAAAAAACCAGGGATTTCACAGGGATATTGTCCACATTTTGATATTGGCAGCCGCATATCCCATGTTGTTACTGTAAATTCAGAACCTAAACGTAAAATGCAGGATTACCAAATCCTTGGTCCAAATTTCAAATCACTTTTGAGGGCAACTCAGCTGAGTGAAAATTAAAATATTTAATAAAATCAACCATTTAATTTGCCTTTTTGGTTTATTTAAATTGACAAATTTTGAATCCCTTGAGCAGATAACTCAACTAACTAAAGAAAACACATCAAGCAAATGTAGGATACATGAATGAAAAGTGGGATTCTAATGTATGATTTAAGATTTTCTGTATGTCTAACAAATCATAGAAAACATGTAAAAATTAACAAATATGAAATTGTAGGATTCTCAAATCCAAGAACCAAATTTCAAATCAAAAATGCGATAAATTAAAAATAAATATAATTTATGGGTATCTCAAACAGGAAGTCAAAGGATCTAGAGTGGATTTGTGCTAATTCTTTTAGGAATCATAGGCATTCTCAAAAATCACCCTATTCCATTTTAGGTTGGCTAAAATTTAGATGCTTAATTAAAGTAGCTTTTAGAAAACGCTAATAATAAAATAGAATTATATATTACAATCAATTTTTATCAAGTTGCCTTTTCTGTGGTGTGTTGATAGTTCATTTGCTATTTTTATTTTACCTTCATTTAATTGGATATTTTCACCTCCAGTTGCCAAGGTAATAGGAAATCAAGTTGCCTCCCCAAGGCCAGCTGTGGTTGCAGAGGCTACTTGATTTCCTATTGCCTTGGCAACTGGAGGTGAAAATATCCAATTAAATGAAGGTATATTATCAACAGCAAATGAACTATCAAAACACCAAGGAAAAGGCAACTTGATAAAAATAGATTATAATATATAATTCTATTTCATTATTAGTGTTTCTAAGATCAAAAGTAATCAAGCATCCTTAATACCAATCTATTATCACATAGTGTAGTAATCTGGTGATGTTTCACCTTGAAGCTTTTTCTTTCCCACCTCTTCTTTCTTCCTTGAAACTTTTAAAAAATTTCAAGGAAGAAAGGAGGGTGGCTCATATATTCTTATATGGGTCTGTGGTTGATATATTAGTGATTTAGAGTGTAGAATGTTGTATAATTTCCATGTTTAGACAATTTAAATTGCAATTAATTTTCATGTCTAAACATGGCTATTAAGATTGAATTTTTCATTTGATTTTATACACAGTGGAGCTTCTTGATTTGGACTGATTTGTCCTAGTTTCCTACTTTAAATTCAACTTGGATTCCAGTTCCTGCAGTTTATATTTGAGTTTTTTTAGTGGCATTCAAAATTGATTTGGAATTCGGTTCTTGGATTTGACAATCCTGTAATTCCAAAAACA
>QTSX02004755.1:0-15092 GCA_014839935.2 Entomophthora muscae | reverse complement strand
TGAAGGTGCAACAACCTACGGAGACCCAATTACAGATATGGGGCTTGAGCCCATTGACTATTAGGGTCAGAAGCATGGTGCTCCTGTTGATCACAGCTTCTGGAGCAGCAGCAAGGGGCGCGGCAAGGTATTCAGGAACAGATTCAGTCTGTTTGATTGCTAGAAGGGGAGTTCCCACCACAATAGGAGAGAAGATTTTGCTGTAGCAGGACTTGGTGGCGTCTCAGAATGCTGCCCAGGTGACGTCAAGTTCCTGGATGGCCCAGTTGGTAAACCACACAGCGGCGGCCCCTGTGAGGCGCCCAGGCGCAGTAGCAACCCACATGGGCCCAGGAACTTGGCAGATATGAATGCGGGTCTTGGTGAAGTGAAGCCAACTGACAATGTTGGCTCCTTCAACGCCTCCCGCAAAGGATTCCAGCTGGAGGTTGAGCATGTGCTGTGAAAGGTCCAACTGAGGCAGGGTGACGCTGGCACCACACTGTCCAAGGAGGAGTTGATTGTACACACTCGTAAGAACTAGCTGGTCTTGATAAATAATGTACCCGTTTGGGATGTCCCCCTTGGGGATTGGCAGGAAGGTCTCTTGATGGGGATTAGCCATACAGCCTGTACTCTGTCCTTTCTTAGGGGGTATTTTTTTCTTTAGGTAGGTTGTGAACCTAGTGCTGCTACCACTGTTGCAACTGAACCAATGAGAATTCAGTATTTGAATTTGGAAAGACAACAGTCCAATAGAAAAGACAGGAATAATAAGAATAAGGTATTGTTTATTATAGAATATTATGATTAATATACCATATAGGGAAAGCCACACGGCCACAAGGGGGTGGCATGGTGGCATGTTCCATGTAAGGATTAGAGCTGAGGAATAACTCATGTGGGATCAGCAGGTCAAATTGGTAGTGCTCCTAATTAGGAGAAAGTGCCTGCAATTCAATATTGCCATCAGATTGATCCACGTTGTTAGATACATCAAGGGGTGACTCATCAAGAGCCCCCTGTGTATTGTAAGATATGTTGACAGGCAGTCTGGAAACTTGGTTGCAACAACCCCAATATAGCTGAACCCTGGCTTTGATACAGAAGACATTTTTGTGGCCTCTGTAGAGCATTTTCACCAAAAACTCCCTATAAGAGCCTCTTTATATAGAGCAGGGCCAAGAGGAGACCTAGTTCTGTTTTCCTAAGAATTACATATTTTTCTATTTGATAGGAAATTTTAATGAATATATCTTACCTCAATATTGACAATACCAATGACAAAAATGGTCAATGTCTTCAGCATTTTTAGAGCATCCTGGTACAAAGACAAGACTGACATACCATTAATAATTGAGAAGAAATTTGGTACAGCATCATACAAAAATAATATTAGTACTCTATATAATAAATTATCTGATCTCTCTACACTTATTGCAAGGTTATACTCTGTTTTAATGTTTAAATTGGTATTATCATCCTTCTGAGTGTCAAGGCCAAAGTCTAGGACACACTGGGGATTACCTCTAATTTGTAAAAAGTATACCAGCACCTGGATGAAATGAAGATTTCCTTTGTAAATCTTAATAGAGCATGTAACACAGGATGCAGTGATTCTGGCAGCCATATATAGAATGGCTGCCCCACTTGAAAAACTCCTGATCAATTTTATTTTAGTATTGCATTTTTTAGCTGTCAGGAGCTCTTCAGCCAAGGGACACTGACCATATATGCTCCAGTGTATCAGAATATCAACTGCACTTCATAAAAAAGTTTTTATATATTATTGAACTACTTCAAAATAAATATCCATTATATTTTACTTCTAAATTTATTTTTAATAATGAGATCATACCAAATATTCTAAAATAAATGTATTTTTTTACTCTAATTTTTTGTTCATGTTGTGTATATACTTCTTAAAAGTATATGAAATAAGATAAAGGAAAATTATATTTAATTTGATAAGAATATATGGTATTGTATAGTATTATGACAGACCACATACTGTCCATGTACATCATGGTAGTTATGGGAATTTTCAAAGTATTGTTCCTATTAGGATTTGTAACAAGTGGCAAAATCCTATTGATAATGCAAGTGGTAGAATCCCAACTACAGGATTTGAACCCTAAAACCCCGCAGGCTGCCAGCCCGCAGGCCCAGCTGCCTGCGTTTTTTTGGACTCAAACCAGAAAAAAAATCAATTTCAGGGGAATTCCTGAGACCTACCAACTTGGAGCTACCTACACCAATGCCTTGCCTGCAAAATGATCCTTTTATCTCTGCCAATGAGTGTGCTGACCTGATCAACAATCCTAAGATAACTGGGGCCACTGCTGATGGAATAATGAAGAAATTTCCCTTAGAATGTAGGCCGCCAGAGAATGACAAATCCTGTGGATCAAAAAGGGAATTTGAGTTTCTCCATCCCAATCCAACCAATGAGAAATCTCCCGTGCAGGACACCACTGAGGGCTTTCAAACCCTGATAGATGGTACCATCTGGCCCGGGGGTTTGCAAAAGTTTTCTCATGGAAGATGGGCATACTTATACCCTGGGCCACCAGGAATTTGCCCATTGCCATTCTTACATTAAAGTGATATGAACCTTTGGTTCAACCAGGTCATCCCATATTTGATTTTGTTCTTTTTCATTTGCAGTCTAACCTCCGTGGCACCCCCTTTACACCAACTAATCCCAAGAAACCATAGACAGACCACCCAAACTATAACGTCCACCAGGAGCACCCTTTGGCCTGGTACATTTTACTGAATACCCACCCAACCCAGCATATTCATAATTCACCTTAGAGGAAATACTACTCCATGACCCCAAAGCCAGGACCCAAGAGACAAGGTTATTGGTCAAGAAGGAGCCTGGATCACTGTGTCTCCCCTGCTGTTCTGAGACAAATACAGCTACCTGCTTGTCATCCTAGTGCTGATGACTCCCCCCACCCTGTGACCCAACCACCTGCAAGAATCTGTTGCTGTCAGTGAGTCCACTTCAACTCAAATATTTGGGGTGATGTATATCACCCTTACTGGCCTCATTAATTCAATGGTGCCCTCTAACAGCCCCTGGGCTCTTCTTGGGAAGTCCTTATCATATATTGTAAAGTTAGCGCCCATCCTGTGGTGGTCTCTCTCTACAGGGCCTGCAGGCTGTCTGTCCGCAAGTTATGAGGAAACCCCTACAAGATGGATCCCTGACAGGATTCAAAATGTTTGATCCCTATAAAACATGAGGGTGTGACAGAAGTACCACCTACTATTCTGTAGCGGAGTTAATTCATGTGGAAATGATTTCCTGAGAGAGTAATCATATAGGTTGAAACATTCCCATTTTATTTTTTATTTAGATAAACGTTTTTAATTGGCACAATGTTTAGTACTAATTTACATAGATTGTAATATAATTAAAAAATTAAACTGGACTAGAATAAAGACAAATATGAGCCATTCCTTTTAAATGAGTAAATGCATTGCAAGGAATCCAGGAATATACTGATCAGAATGTGCATAAAAATTCTTCACTGTAGTGGCAGGTGGATTATAATTGTACCACTCTGCAGAAATTCAAATAGGGTCTTAGCTAAATATGAGATGTCTCATTTGAAATATTATTGAGCCACCAAAAGACCTCCTTGATTGGATTCAAGAATAGGGAATGTACAAGAAGAAACAAAGCATGAATTGTAACCTTGGTCTATTGTTGCTGACCACTTGCCCCTCATGCTTTAATCATAATAAGTTCTTCATTTTGATGTACCACCTTATGTAGTACATCATTCTTTAATGTAATTACACTATTAAAAATTGTCTTGTAAGCCTGAGATGATCCTGAACCAATTAGAGAAATGAAATGTGGTTCCTGCTTTTTATGGAAACCTTGATCATTTGATGCATTTTTATGCTCAAAGAACCAATGAGGGCTACTATTAAGTAGGCCACAGAATAGACAGATACACCCCTAGATATACCATCCTTAGCACCCTTAGACACATATCTGTAGGCATTGCACATAGACAATATAAAGAATGATTCATATAGATAATTATAATTTTATAGTGCCTTTCTTTAGTCACAGGTGTCCATGATAAGCTTGACAAAGATTACAACTTGTTGTTTGGAATCACAGTGTGCTTGGTTTTTAGAGGAAGGTAACAGCTCATTGGGCTCTGTCAAGACACACTTCATAGGCACTTGTGTCAGGGGACTATCTTGGATGACCAGCCCATCAGAACTGGGGATGAGGCAGGCCGCAGGTTGGGCAGTCAAAGCCTACCATAGGATTGGCACTAAATTTAAAACATAGGATAAATATTTCCAATCCAGGACCAAGAAAAGGCAGCAGGAATTATAGTGAAAATTACCCCTGAGAAGGTAATATATACTATTATAAATAGCTAGTTGGTATTGTCTGGGGGAGATTGGAGGTAGATGTGTATACAGGATTTGGTGTAGGAGGGGGATTCATATTGGGCTGGTAGGTATTAAGGAAGTCATAATTATCCTTAAATAGGTGAGTTCTATTATGTGCCAGAGACCTTCAAAAGTGAAACAAGTTAACTTTTTTGAAGGCCAAGGGATCAGTCAACAGTATTTCCTAGGAGGTATAGACCTCAAACTTGGGCTTTAGAGGGGACTCTGTAAAATTCAAAGGTCTGTAAGGTTCACCTGAAAGACAGAAAGCTGCGGTTGGAGGGGCTAGCAGTCCAGAAGGAGTAGTGTTTAAATGGCAGATGACTAGAATAAAATATGAAAGAAATTTGGAGAAACAATAGTTGATAGCATGTCTTTATTTCAAAATGGCAATAAATCCTGGCACTGGAATTGTAGGTTCATATAGTACTTATTTGACAGGCTTTAATTCCAGAGATCAGAGCCAGAGGGTCAGGCATTAGGGATTTGGTCAGGCAGGCTGCCTGTGTTATTAGGCAGCAAAACAGCACTAGGGCAGGGTGGAATTTTGTAGGCTTGTTTGAGTAGAAGAGTTGTTTGCCTATACTGTTCTGGAGTAGCAATCATTGGGTTCAGCCTGGTAGCTGGTATTCTCATCAGTGGAGGAAGGTCTTTAGATCCCAGTATTGGTCTCATTGACTGCCTTAGTTGACATGAGAATATTTAGGTCAATTGTTGGAGGGCCTCTTCTCTTTATTGATCCAGTAGCTGCAAGGTTTCTTTGGAGCAACTTCTGGGGCATTTTCAGAGAGTTCTCTGCTATTTTGGGCATCATTGTATTGAATCAGAGAGGATTCAATCCCCAAAAAACGTGGGTTGGAAGGTGCTTGGCCCCTAGGGCTGGCGGCCTGCAGCCTGAGTTAACCAGAGTTCAATTTATGGTTCAAACTTTGTTTTTTAAGAATAGGGAGGAATGACATTCATGACAACTTGGCTGTAAAACACATTGATTTTCAAGCACCTTTTGTCACTTCACAATTGGATAGTATTATAGCTCCTTGTTGTCTTATTTATTCCCGTCACTCACATGAGCCTTGTAGCTGATATCCAAAATGAGGTTAAAACACTCCATAAGACTTGCAGGCACAGCATCTTGGTAGTACACAGTGAGTTACACTAGGAAAAATCTCTCATTAGTGATATCACTCACTGTTTTAAGGTGACAAATTTAGTAGCCTTCCTGGACATTTCTGATACTCTAGGATTGATACATTCTTTTCTGCTAGTCTGGGAGCACTGAGATTGATGCAGAGTCTGTGTGGCTTAGTTTTCACTCCCCAACTCAGAGCCACTCCCTCTTTCAGCCTCCTTGATGATGACCACTCTGTTCTTGTACTCACAAGGGCATCTTTTCCAACAGTGTATTATGCCTATTATGTTGCCCTGGTGTTAGGATGCCTTTGTGTTGATACTGAATATAATTCAACTTGAAATTATAACTGAATACTTAAGCTACATGAATCATTCTGAATCTTTGTTTATTCAGAATAGTAAATCTATATTTCTTATTTCTTTAATGTATTTCAAATTGGGGCTTAATATATAAATAAATGTACCTCTCAACCATAAGTATTGAAATATATGTTGTTTTCAATAATGGTATCCCAAAAATGATGCTTGTTGTTGCAACTGAGTTTCCAGCCTTGCCTGCTAATGTATCTTACACTACACAGGGGGCGCTCAATGAGCCGCCCCTTGACGTATCTAATGTTATGAATTAATCTGATGGCAATGTCAAATGGCAGGTATTTCATCCTAATTAGGAGTGCTGCCAATTCAACCTGCTGATCCCCGCACAAGTTATTCCTTGGCCCCAAACCCTACATGGAACTCCCCACTATGCCACCCCCTTGTGGCCTTGTGGCTTTCCCCCCATATAGTATATCAATCACAATATTCTACAATAAATGATACCTTATTCTTATTATTCTGTTCTTTCCTATTGGACTGTTGTCTTCCCCAATTCCAAGTACTGAACCCTCATTGGTTCAGTTGCAACAGTGGTAGCAGAAGTAGGTTATGACCTATTTTAAAAACAAAATTTCCCCCAAGAAAGGACGGAGTACGGGCCACATGGCTACTCCACAACAAGAGATGTTCCTTCCAATCCCCAAGGGGGATATTCCCAAAGGTTATGTCATCTATCAAGATCAGCTAGTTCTCACCAGTGTATACAATCAGCTCCACCTTGGGCAGCATGGCGCCAGCGTCACCCCGCCACAGTCAGACCTATCCCAATGTATGCTAAACCTTCAACTAGAGTCCTTCACTGGTGGTGTCAAAGGAGCTGACATTGTCAGTTGACTCCAGTCCACCAAAACACGCCTTTGTATCTGTCAGGTTCCTGAGTCCATGTGGGTTGCTACTGCATCTGGCTTCCTTACAGGGCCTGCCGCTGTGTGGTTCACCAACTGGGCCAGCCAGGAGTTTGACGTCACCTGGGCAACATTTCAAGACGCCGCCAAGTCCCAATATAGTGAAACCTTCTCTCTCATCATCTTGAGAACTCCCCTCTTAGCCATCAAGCAGACTGGTTCTGTCCCCAAGTATCTTGCCGCGTGGCAACAAGCCTTGGCTACCGCCCTCAAAGCAGTGACTGATGGGAACGCCATGTTGCTCACCCTCATTATTAATGGGTTAAAACCCCATATCTGCAAGTGGGTTCCCGTTGGCCGCTGCACCTCTATTGACAACTGCTATAAAGCCATTGTAGAGGCCAATAACCAGGCTTCAATGGGCTTCCGCCGCACCAATAATGCTCCACCCCAACCACGTTCTGCAGCTAACAATGGCCAAGGTCAAGTGGGCCGTTGCCAACCTTGTCAACAAGAAGGTGCAACTAAACGCCCCCGCAAGGGGGAGCTCCAACTAGCACTAATTGAGGATCAGGGAAAAGCCTGGGGGTTGTAGCAACAAGAGGCCTTACAACCCCAACCAACCTGTCCTCTCAGCCCTTGCCTGCAAAGAACTCACGCAACTACAATCTTCACAAGGTTGAAACTCTGGACGTCTTTCAGGTCCATAGTGATGATCCCGTGTTGCAAGCCGTCCACTCCTCAAATAAAGTAACATGCTTGTCCTATCCCTTCTGTTTCTGTGAGAACACCCACAAACTACTGGTAGATACCAGGGCCAATCACACCATGGTAGATCAAGTGTTTGCTGACTCCCAGCAATTAGATCAAGTACCCAGCAGATTCAAAGCAGTATGTGTAGCTGATTCCTGCAGAATTGCCATCACCAACGAGATGGTGCCCTTCTCCGTAAGGATGGAAAACGTCCAGGTTAAGCTCTCTGGGCCAATCATGGCAGACCTCAGCCACGACGTAATTGCTGTCCTCAATTGGCTCCAGCATAACTGCCCCTACATCAACTGGGATACCTCTGCCATCACCCTCAATAGAAATGGGGTGGGTTCCAGATCTACCCCATGGAAATGAACAAACTACTACATGACACTGTGTTTGTCAGAATAACGGAAACAGGCTCATATGATTTCAAGGGGGAAACTAGACTTTAATCAATGCTCAGTTGAAGTTATCTGTGCAGAACCATCTGCAATCCCTCCTTGTCAACGCCACTACCACCAGTGCTAGCTGCACTCCTTGAGTGTCAGGACTGAGAATTTAAGTCTCAACTGATATTTCCTATTTTGTTGATATTTATGTCAAGACTTCTGTTTGTTTGTTTGTTTCTCCTTTACCATCTTTAGTCACCTATATTTCCACAAATACTGAACCATTTCAGCCCAAACTGGTGTCAGCCAAAAGCCCTCAATTCCAGCTTTTAGAATCTTACTCCTGACAATATACTTCTGATTCGAAATTATGAGTTAATCTTGCTTAAACATAATTCCCCTATCATCTCCTTTTCATAGAATTGGGTATAAAAACCCTCACAGTTCTATTATTCCAAGCAATTCAATCTCCTCCTGTTTAGGCTCATCTATAAAACTATTGTCTCAATACTAGCTGTATCTCTTGTATCCTTGGGAAATAGTAATTTGTTGGTGATGGTTGAGCACAGGCTTTGATACAACTGCAGCTGTTGTTGAAAAAGTCTGAAGTCTTACATTGAGGAGTACAAGGACGTATTCAGTGAAACACTCAAACAACTACCTCCACCCCGGGAGATCCAGCATGCTGTAAAACTTCAAGGATTTTTACCTAAAGCACAACCACTATACCGTATCACACCAAAGGAAGATGAGACCCTCTGCCAGCACCTTGTGGACGCACTTGATAAGGGCTTCATTTGCCCCTCGCTCTCTCCATACGGGGTGGTGTTCTTCTTTGTAGCCAAGAAGGACGGGTCCCTTTGCCTGGTCACAGACTACCGCGCCCTAAATGAGGGGAAAGTTAAAAATAAATACCCCCTGCTGCTGATTGACAACCTGTTTGATACACTTGCAAGCGTGAAGGTCTTTAGCAAGATTGATCTCACTGCGGGGTACAACCAGGTCCGCATTGCACCAGGGGATGCGGCAAAAACTGCCTTCTGCACACACTACGGTTTATTCAAGTGTTGTGTTAAGAACTTTGGAATGACCAACACTCCTTCCACCTTTGCCATGTTGATGAACAAAGCATTTGAGGAATTGATTGGGAAATGTGTGATGGTGTACCTTGACAACATTATTGTCTTCAGTCAAGACCAAACCACGCACCTCTAACACCTCTGTCCTGTCCTCAACACCCTTAGGAAAAACCAGCTAAAAGCTAAACCCTCCAAATGCAAGTTTCTCAAGTCAGAGGTGTTATTCCTTGGGCACACCATCTCTGCCCAAGGGATAAAGCCTGATCCTGCCAAAATTAAGGCAATCACTAGCATGCCGCCCCCCACTGATGTGGGCCAAGTGCAAACATTCTTGGGCATGGTTGCCTATGTATGCAAATTCATCCCCAATTGCAGGGAACTAATTGCACCTCTCACTGAGCTCCTCAATACCAAAAAGCGCTTCCATTGGACCCCCGCCAGAGATCAATCCTTTAAGACGTTGAAGCAAAGGCTCACAACAGCACCAGTACTGCAGTTCCCCAACCAAAACTGACAGTACAAACTTGAGACTGACGCCTCTGACAGGGCCATAGGGGGCGTGCTAAGGGTAGAAACTGACAATGGCATCTTCCTCCCCATAGCATATGAATCCAGGAAGTTCACTGACTTGGAACAACGTTACCCCATCCATGATAAAGAGCTGGCAGCCATTGTACACTGCATTGAGAAGTGGTGTTGTTACTTGGAAGGTGTGACCTTCCCACCCCGCGCTCTGATGGACCATAAGTCACTCCAGTACTTCAACACGCAGTCTCATTTGACACGCCACCAGGCAGGATGGGTTGAGCGTCTATTCCCCTATCAATTATGCATCAAATACAAGCCTGGGAAGGAACTTGTCACAGCCAATGCTCTTTCACAACTCTATGTAGCGTCCATCACTGGGGACAACAGTTTGGACCCAGACTGGCCCATGCTCTACCTACGCCCTGAGGCAACCCGCTACAAGGGCCTTAACTTGGTCACCATCTCCAAGCTGAAGGACAACAAGAGCCAGTTCACCATCAATGCTGGTAATGTCTGCTGCCGGGCAGAGACAGGTGAGAAGATGCCGTACATTCCCACCACACAATGAGGGGACACCATCTTTCACTACCACCAAACCTTGGGTCACATCAGAGGGTGTAACCTCTTCAAGATTATGAAACATAAGGTCTGGTGGCCACACATACGCCAAGACATCTTGGACCTCCTCAAGATGTGTGTGTTGTGTGAAAAGAATACGTCCAAACCTGCACCTCCCAAGTCTGTCCTACCCATCAAGGCCATGGAACCCTTTGAAAAGTTGGCCCTCAACATTGTGGGACCGCTTCCCGAAGACAAACTGGGTAAGACGTATATTATCACCACTATTGACTAATTCACTTGCTGGCCAGTGGTCTGGGTCACAACCAACCACACCACCACCACTGTTACCTGCTTTATTGGCAAGGAGATTGTGGCTCACTTTGGGCGACCCAAACACTCATCACAGATGGCGGGCCAGAACTTGTTGGGCACGTTGTGAAGGCTTACTGCGTCAAGAACACACTCCAACATATAGTCACAACCCCCTATCATCCGCAAGCCAATGGACGTGTGGAATGGTTAAATGGCTCCCTGGTCCAACTGATTGCCAAGCTCTCACAAGAGCACCCTAACATTGCGTGGACTGAACACCTTCCCACCGCCCTACTGATCCTGCAAGCAAGAATCAACAGGGGCACTGGGTTCAGCCCTAACACCCTGGCCTTTGGAACACCTGACGGTCTGACAGGGGTTGAACAGGGAAAACTATGGCCCAAGGTTCCTGGCAAGCCCCCCTAGTGCCAACTCCATCCCTAGACCAATGGTGTGCCAAGGCCTGGGAGATTGAACACAAGCGGATTGCAGGGGGGACAAAGCATCTCAAAGCTAGATACACCGTAGGTGACCCCGTCTACACCCTCAATCCCAATTCTGCCAAATTAGAACCCAATCACCTAGGGCCCTTCAAGGTAGCTGTTGTCTATGACAACCACACCTACCAACTTGAGGATGCCCATGGAAATACCAAGAAACTTCACCACAATCACTTGCGCCCCTGCTGTGCCATCCCCACACAAAGGTTGTTTGTGTGAACCTTCCCAGACCTTCTGCAGACTCCAGTCCTGGTGTCTGACGACAAGCAGGGGGCAAGGGGGGTGTTGCAACCAAGGTTTAAACCTCGCCTGCTAACATATCTTACAATACACAGGGGGCGCTCAATGAGTCGCCCTTTGACGTATCTAACGTTATGAATGAATCTGATGGCAGTATCAAATGGCAGGTACTTCATCCTATTTAGGAGCATTTCCAATTTGACCTGCTGATCCCTGCACAAGTTATTCCTTGGCCCCAAACCCTACATGGAACTCCCTACTATGCCACCCCCTTGTGGCCTTGTGGCTTTCCCCCATATAGTATATTAAGCACAGTACCCTACAATAAACAATACCTTATTCTTATTATTCTGTCCTTTCCTATTAGACTGTTGTCTTCCCCAATTCCAAGTACTGAACCCTCATTGGTTTAGTTGCAACATCATGATAAATTTTTTTCTAACTTTTACTTGTGTTTGTATGTCTTAGTTAAGATGTACTGATAACAGTATTGTAACTTCACCAATTTGTTTGTGTGATTAATTTTTGTAAAAAATGCTACTATAGGGGATTGTGCTGGATTGAGATTTTCACTTCAGTGCCTTGGTTCATATTGTTTCCCTTGAACATGATAGAAATAGTAGCTTTGGAGTGTGACTGAAGTTAATCTATCTGTGTGATCTTTTGAGTCAGTCTTAATACAAGTCTAAATTATTTTATAGTGTTCACTTTCTGCTGTGACAAGGATATTTTTGCCTATTAGCACGCATCTGGCCATTAATGCAGCTTGTATTTTTACTGAGGAGTTAAATTTTGTTCTGGGCTGAGGTATCTTTGTTTATCTCCACAGGTTATAAAACCACTCCATATAATTACATATTCAAAGCATAGATTTAAAATTAGAAATCTAAATAAGTGAAGTATTACTATTCAGTTTAGAAGAATAAAATAATAGTTTTTTGGGATATTTTTATTTTAAAGTTCTATCAAAATGTAGAGCTTATCTGTAGCTTTGATATGTGCCTTAAACATCAAAATCAGCTCAATATTCACAGTGATATGGTGTTTTTTGATGTGTACAGTGATTTAAAAACCTGTTGAAATAAACAAAAAAATCTCAGTCTTAAAACAAAAACAACCTAGTCTAAAAACGAAATCAAAGTGGATCCAAATCTATTGTAATTTAATATAAATTCCTTGATTTTCAATTTTGTTTTTAGACTGAGTTGTTTTTGTTTATCTCAACAGGTTTGAAAACTACTGTACTACGTGTGAATTTGATTGGATCATATTGACTTCAGACAGTTGATTATGACGTGAACCCGATTCCAGCACTTAACTATGTATCTCAGAATCTAGAGCAGCTAGAGCTATCATGTTTGGTACCATTTTGATTGGGATTATCCAAAAGGTTTATCTAGATACTCTAAATTTCATGAAAATCATTTATTGAGATTTAATGTTTCTATAAATAGTTTACTCCACTGATACCATTATTAGGATCATGTAATGGCAGGCAAGGTTAACTCTAAGCAAACTGTAGCCACTTGGATCAGCTGATACATACGAGTGGAATATTCTATTATTTAGCTTCAAAATAAATAAAATTGAAATGTGCAAGCCAACTATCTTTTACTTAAATTAATATTTATATATACAATTTGAATTAGATCTCTTTAAATCGATCAAGCTCTCTTTTCTCAAGCAAGCCAATCTTCAGCAAAGAGGTTAAACATCCAATCATATGAAAGTATCTTAAACAATCAAGTGGTCCTTTCAATTTCGATCCACAAATTCTGAAGTTGGATAATCTATACAGATAGGCTTCTTTGCTATTGTAGCAAGAGTTGAACCACGGATTAAAAATTAATAAGTTTAAGAGAATTCTTTTAATTCCAAGCAGCCTATATTCTCATTTCAACATAATTTAGGCCACACTCCACCAAATTTAACCTACATGCTTTCAAAGGTGCTTGCTTGGGATTGCATGCAAGGATGAGCCAAATCAAGCTTTTGGCTTGGCCATCAACTTTAAATTTGTAATAATATGGAAAATCAAATCAATCCCTTACGGCTTGAGTGCACTCGAGCTGACATCACAGACAGACAGATTTTATATATTAATAAAGCTATGAATGTATCAAAATCGAGGAAATCAGTTGGTTTTATTTGACCGACTGAAAACCAGTTGTGGAAAAATAATAAACGGAAAATCTTCCAGCCTCGATTGGTTAGTTGCCCTATTGATATTCTTCTCATGAGAAAATTATTTTGGGATCAAGAGGCATACCAATGTGGCATCCTGATTAAGTTAATAATGAGGGTATTTAGTGTCACATTGCCAATTATTGGAAGCTTAAATCAAACAATGTTTTCTAGTTCAAGTCACATATATAGTGATACAAATCCAAGACAGTTTCATTCTTCTTTAAGACTAGATTACGATGAGAGCAGCTTGGGTGTATTTCGTGTACGCGATTGAATCAGCCTATCTGCTGGAAAGACAGGCTGCTAGAGAGTACGGATTGGACGATGGACTCCAGCTGGGCACGGGTGTGCAATGGATTGGTGGTGGTAACTTGACTAGCGGCAGAAGTGTCCTTGGTCTTCCTGATCATCCTTTCATCCCGTACACCCTTAAAATCAACCAAGAAAAATTGGGTTTAGGTCCCCCCACCGTGTCTCTGGGATGTCGATATGTACAGCTGGCAAGACAACTGTGCTTGAGTCTTATCCTGTTTATGCTACTCCCTGGAGAATCACAGGCAATTTCAACAAGGAAATCTCATTCTGGGAAAAGCAATTCTCTGGCTTGGTTCCAAAGGAGTTCATGGGAATCCTTAAACCCATCACTTTGAAATTGGATGTGAATCCCCCAAAGAGTACAGTAGAGTATATCTGGCACAGAGAAGTTTATTATCGAATCACAGGCACAGTAACCCACCTTATTGATAATCGCATGTGGTACTTTGAAGCAATTTTCCCTTTTGTGACGCGTGATGGGCAGCCAGCAGTCATCTATGGATTGGAGGATGTATGCAGCGCCGTGCCGGACAATCGCGAGAAAAATGAGGTCAGGGATATTATCAACGTTCAGAAATATACCTGTCGAGGCCTGAGAAGATAAAGTATGGAAACGTGGTTTATCTTACCAGCCACCCAATTAAATTCCCAATTCAACTTTGCTAATTGACCAATTATTAGCCAATTAAACCAAAATAAAATACATTTTTATTGATGCGTTGCGATGTAACCGACAATTAACTGGGTTTCAGTTAACTGAACCCCCCTAAATCCCCGCTTCTCGGTTACCCAACAGCCTCATGGCTAACCCCTTCAACTTGCCCTAACCCCTATATTTCAACAGTTGGCAAATAGTATAAATTCAACCAAAATATTCAATACCCAATTACAATTAAATTGATATATCCCAATTATTGCCTTCCAATCAATTTGAGCAAATATCAAGTTTAGCATTGAATTCGCCATCCAGACAACAACAAGCGGAATAAAGTTACCTCTGTCTTTTCAAACCTACAAGTCTTGTAAACGTACACTTTTACTGTGTAATCTTACAACGTTAATTCAAAAAAAATCTATACAAGCTTCCTTGGCAACTGCTTTGAATAAAAACAGCTTTCCATTCAAAAGAGACAATATGAGCTAACAAAATCATATACAGCTGGATTATTTCTGGCGACCAAACTTCATAGTATCTGAAACCAGCCCGTCTCTATATAAGATATCAGAGAACCTGTATTATTTTCCCAAGTGTATATAAAAATCCAGTAACCAACATCATAAAACCTTTTTTGAGTAAAAAATGTGGAGCTTCAATGTTCCATTGCCATGTCACAACATCATTGATCACTCCCTCTCAGGAAATGATTTCCCCAATAATTGACTCAACTATCAAGTAAAAGGTGGCTCCAAGATGCAATCCAGATATTGAATAACTAGCATCAACCCTTCAAATGTCCAAGGGAA
>QTSX02004754.1:0-15156 GCA_014839935.2 Entomophthora muscae | reverse complement strand
AAATCATTTTACACCTTTATAGTGGTAAAAATCCAAGCTTTGGAAGTTTGAAAATATTCTATGAGAATTATAGGCAAGCTTGTTATAGCTAGAAGCATCATGTGTTATCTTGATAAGAGTTCTTTATTGAGTTCTGTAATTAACCCTTTGAACTAAAATTAAAGGACATAAAACTATAATATTAATAGAAAAATATTGATTCAGAGCTTTCTAGCCTTTAATAAAAGAACCTATTTTGCATTTAATTTATCACAGGTGATAGATTTTTGTTAGATTGCTTGGTACCTTTGATTGCAAACCTTCTTATCATCGATGGCCCAACCTTATCATATAGTTTTTCTTTTAATTTTTAGATTTACCTCCCTTGAATGATAAAAAACCGGCTATCAGTTTAAAATATCTCTATCTAAATCATTTTTGAAGCCAATCTGTTTCTTCATTAATGAGAGTAATCACATTAACATAAATAATATCGAAATAATAATAGAACAATCACTTAAGATCAAAATATTTAAACAGCTATTTATTCTTTTATGATATAGACTTTCCCAACAAGTTCAAGCCCTCATGGAATCATGGACTCAACTTGGTCCATTGCCTACTTAAGTCAACCATTGATATCTCCCTCTCAGCAATACCACCACACATTGCCACAAATATTGCCACTAATGTTGTACTGGTAGTATCACTCCCTCCCTCATATAATCTAACTAAAAATACTTTATTTTTAAAGCCACCTCTGGTGTTCCACCACCGGGGTATAAAATATTCTCTTCATTAATGACACATTTCTGAGATCTCTTTTTTCTCTCTTTTCTGTAAATGTTACTCACATCACTGTTACTACGGGATCTGTGACTTATATATAATACCAATATTATTTTTAAAGCCTACTATGTGTCATATTTTAAAAAAAAAATACTTGGGGAAAATAGATGTATTTCAAGGTTGATTTCCTTAAATGAAGCCTTGGCCTTGATATTGATTTTGGTTCCATGAAGTCCTTGTTTGACGCGAATCTTGGATTTACAGCGGCCCTTTCTAATGCTAATCCCATGCTTGCCGCTACCACTACTTGAACCAGCTCCACCAAAGCAGTCATCGCCTTCTGGACCATCTTGGTTTTCATAATCAGGTACAGGGTGTGCTGGCTCAGAGTCAAGAACTACTGTCACTGGTTCATAGTCGGGTACTATAGGCTCGTAATCATTATTTATAACGTCGGAATGATGTCCGAGAAAGTGGCCTCGAAGCCAGCTTCGTTAGTTAGGGGTCTAGCCTGGGCAGAAAAGGCGAGGAGGGAAAGGATTACTGAGAATGCTTTCATTATTTGATGTTGTTGAGTTATTAAGAGTCAACTCCTTTTATACATCTATTCCAATCTTTTATTTGAAAGCAATGCCTTTATGTCTATAAATTACAAAATCCTGTGATACGCTTTGTACCTCAACTAATGCTTTAACATGTGCACCTAAACAGTGCTTCGTTACTATTGGCATAAATTTAAACTGTACTTTTATTGTTTTGTAAAGCTGCGGTTCGAATGCAATGTGCATAATTCATACGAACCCATCCGTAACCATGGGTTGATACAGCCACACCTTTTTAATTTTAATCATATTTATAAATACTTTCTTTTTAGAACCTGTACACGTCATAACATTAAGATCAATCTATGTTATTAAAATTATAAATATTACATTATTTAAATTAAAAGACATTTATGCTTTGGTATTACAACTAGCTGATGTCTACTCTGCCTTGACCCCAAAGTGAGTCTATGCTTGTGTTCTTGACCAAGAGCAACCGAACTTGATGGTCCGAGGTAGAAGCAGGACTCGTTAATTTCAGTTCTATAAGTCAATTAATTGGTTTAATTTGAAATTTATTAAACAATCTCAAGAGACTTTGCTTGAACCTCTTATTTTAATTTACCCACAAATAAGCCCATAAAAACCAAAGATTCCGAGCTGGAAATTTAAATCATGGAATTCGGAATTCAAAATTAATTGTTTGGTCCATTTATTAGGTTAAAGCGACGGACTATACGAGTTATATTATTCAAGTTTAAAATACAGGAATTAAAATCGGTGTTTTATTAATAAGATAATCGAAAGCAATAAAATTCGGTAAAAATGATTTCAAAGGTTAACCACTAAGTCAGATGCTTTTAACTCTTTGATTGACTGTAAAATATGTTTACACTATTTTTAAATTGAAACTTTTGAGATAGTTTTTGGGGGAGTCGATTCATTTTTAGGTAAATTTGAAACACAAAAAGCATAATTCACAACGAGGATCTTTGAGGAAGGGAAAAAAGGGTTGTGAGAGAAAATAGGGTCTATAAGTTTTCAAGACACAATTCCAATCCTGGTAAAACTTACAGGCAGAAATTAAAAGGCTTTACGGGCAAAACTGGTGTGCTATCATTTAAAAAAATGAAATGGGTGGCTTTTCTAGAGCGAACAACCAACTTGAGGCTAAATTTTTAGTATTTCCACAAAAAGCTACTATCACTATTTAGCTATCAAATAAAGTAAAACTACCTTAAAGGTTTAAAGCAAAAGCTTAAGAGTGAGTTACCTTAAATAAAAATCCAAAATAACCAAACCCAAGGTATTAAAAACAACCTAGAAATAAAAAATTATTTTATGTAAGTTACCCCAGGAAATCTAAAAATATACTAAATCTGCCAACCATAAATAAAAATAAAGACAATAATAAAATTTCTTAAAGTAATGACTCAGCAAAAAACTGTGTTCTACTTGTAATTCATATAAAAGTAACAACCCTTTGACAGCATTTGGGACATATATTACAATTGGAGTGTTGCAACATCTATGATTACTCCCTCTCAGAGAAGTGCTTCCCCAAGTGATTCCCCAGCTAATGATTAAGTTGGTGGCACTCTTATCAACCATCCATCTAATAAAGGGATCAGACCTTTTGATTCCTAAGCAGAAAATTACTAGGACAAGCCCCATGACTACCATGATGTATATGGACGGTATGTGACTTCTCATGATACTATATAATACTCTAAACTCATATCCAATTAAGTATCATTTTCTTCTTAATTTCCCCCTTTATCTTGCTGATATACTTCCAAGAAGTATATACTTGACAGTGGCAGCACAAGTAGGGTATCCACACCTCACACAACTTAAAGGAAAAATTCCTCCAAAAAAGAACCCAGCAGATGGCACTCCCCACTGGCTGGAGACAATACAAAGAAGGAAGGACGTCCCAGCGGGATTTTTTATCTTCAACAATGTCCTTGTACCAAATGAAAAGTACATTTTCCTCAGCAAACATGGGATCCTGAACCCATCTCCAATCCAGGACATGCTTGAAATACCCAACATTAAGTTTTAACGTCTCTGCTCAGTAGAAATAGGAAAATTCTCATGACTATGCTGTGAAAAACATTAATCTCTGGATTCAAAGCACCCAAAATAAGTTCACACAAGTGGGCTACCCCTGAAGACTGTGGGCAAGTGAAATTGCCTGACAAGTTATCAGGGCCACCTCCTGCTTTGTGAGTAACTGGTTCCAACAACATCCTGATCATAATTAAGACTGGGGTATGTTTAATAATGTCTTCTTGAAATAAGAGCCATAGTCCATCTAGATGATTTAATTATCTATATCCCCAGCAAAGAAAAAGAACTGAAAAGAGTTTTGCATAATACTCAACACACTCCAAGACAATCAACTAGTAGCCAAACCTTCCAAGTATGAATTCTTCTCAACCAAACTCCTGTTACTAGGACAAATTATTAGTAAAGATGGTATTAAACATGGCCCATAAAAGGTAAGAGACATTACAGAAATGTTGGCATCACATAACAAGAGTGAACTTTGGACGTTCTTGGGAATGATCTTATATATCAGAAGTTTCATCTTGGATTGGGGAGCTCTAACTGTCCTCCTTTCTGCAATCACTGGCAAAACAACAAGATTTGTATAGATGTCACTGAGAGAACAGAATTCCCAAAAGCTAAAAGAGAAAATGGTTACTGTCCCTATCATGCAATACCCTAATCACAAAGGGGTCTATGAGATGGAGACAGATGCCCCCTATAAGCAATAGGAGGGTACTTAGGAGTCAGACCACAGGAAAAGACTTTCTCCCTGTGACACATGAATCATGAAAGCTGTTCAAAGATGAACAAAGATAACCAATACATGACAAGGAACTGATAGTCATTGTCATGGACATAGTTTTCCAGGTGTGGTTAGGCCAAAGCGTCACCACCCAGGGAAACCCATTCCAAAGCCCTGCCTGCTTACAGCAATCATAAATTTAAATCTAAAAATTGATCATAAGTGGGTGGTGGCAAAGAAAATTGAGTCCAGGGCGGGGGGCAGATGCCCTGTTGTTGCAAAACAAAGTTGAATTTGAAAGGACAATGGAAATGACATAGTTTTGGCATGATGTCATCATGAGACAAAACAAGGCATACACAGTACTTGTATTGACGTCATGAAGTAAACCATTCATGTTCATGCTTTTTTTTGCTTGAACATGGAGCCAATTAATTGTATCAGCTCTGTTGATACTTTAGGCTGCATATAATTAAAAATTGTTAATTAGGCTGTGTCTAAACTATTCATAAAGTATAAAATATAGCTGCAAATCCTGGTTAAAATGAAAGGTGCTTTCTACCTGCACCTAAATGACAGTGCAGTGAATATGCACAACTGTGCCTGCACTTGCAGCCTATTCTGATGACTCTGGATCCAAAGTACCTGTTCTGACTGCACAATATTCCCACATTGCTTCTCATTCTTTATATAACTCTTTCCTTTATCAAAAAAATAAAAACAAAGATTTACATTACTTGATTTATTGGCTACTTTTAGTTGTTACCTCCAGAGAGAAGTAAAGACTTACAGCTTATTATCAGTAACTGATCATGGATTAGTTCTTCAGCATATTCTACCGTTTAAGCCAGCCAACCTTACACTAAGTATCATCCTGCCACCACTACCAAAAAGACACAAAGACCAAGTACACAACACCTGTGCTCAATTTTCCTAAAACCACTAGTTGGTTTAAAATCCTGAACCCCAATGGGGTCAGGTAATAGCTCATAGAGCCACATAATTGGTGGTATCTGTAAGCTGTCCAAATATTTCACACAAGGAGGCCACATCATCAATATTTACCCAAGAGCTTTAAGTAACATCATTCCTAACAATCTACAGTAGTAGTTTGATATTTCCCTTTCATTTAATATATTGCCTCATTGTGAGGGATCCAGTTCCAGCCATTCAAACTTACCATTGTCATTTCCTGGCTGACTCTTGCTACTGAAACCTTCATGTGATAGAGATTTGGTGAACTTTAACTCCAAGGAGGCAATTTTTTGTGACAACAATTTATTGTCATCACATCATCTGGCCATAATCTCAATGCTTTTTTCTTTCCTCTCCTTGAGAGCTTTAATCTCTTAGTTTGCCATATGTTTCACCTGTTGAAGAATCTCATCAAAACCTACCAGCAAGTTCTACAAATACCAAGCATAAATTTGATTACCTTGCGCAGGGGTTCCTTCCTTGGCAGGATAGTCTGTACACAATTCTTTGAAAGCTGCTTTTACCTACACTAATGACTCCCTGGGCAAAGTCTTTGTAACCTCCGGACTCTCCCAGGCCTCTTTGAGAGAGCCTTCAGGAACTTCCTTTCTAGCAGCAGCAGTTTCTACTTGGAGAAATCCAAACTTAGCTCTTTCAAATGACAATAAAGAAGATATAGCAATTGAAAAGTAAATGAATGGAAATCATCAAAATCAACAATATGTATATTTTATTAGATGATGCTGTTTCTGCTTATATACCATCCAGGGCATATTTGGCTAAAACCCCTATGGTTCGGAATAAACCCTTGATTCATATCATATGGTCTATGACATCCTGTTTCTGCCAATCTGGATCATTACTTAAAAGATCTCCGTTCTAACCTATGAGAAGGTACCTGCAATTCAAAGGTCACTGATACCTTTTGTTTCAATGTATTGACTTGATATGGAACTTCCTAACTCCTGCACCATTTCTAGGTGGAATCTATGCATTTCAGATCCAAGCTATCATTGTTCCAACTGGGAACCTGGATAAATCCTAAATGCCCTAGACATCTTTGTCTACATTTAGCTCTTTTCACATTAAGGTTTTGCATTGAAACCCCATTAAAACGCTTTAAAACTCAAACCAGGCACCACTGCAGCGCCCAGGAACTATCAGGCAGCACCTCAACACCTAGAAACATTTTCTGGGCGGCGCCTTGATTTCTTTTAAAATCAATTAGGTGGCGCAACAGCGCTTGCAACTTAATAAATTTGCCAAAACAGCGCTTTTAAACCACAATTTGGGGGTTTAATTTTGGTTAACCTTAACCAAACTTATTGATACAGTCAAGGCAATTAAAATAATATAATTAAATCCTCATTAATTATACCCACATGTGTATTTTTAATCAACCTTTGGGGTTAATTAAACTGTTTGCAAGACACCTAGTCCCCAAGATTGATTTGGCCAATCTTGCCTTAATTTTGCCAGTTAGTACGGCCTAACTAACAAATCATATTCTATCATTTTATTAAATATAGATACCAGCTTCCATCTAGGAATCTTTTCCTGTGAGTCCAAACAAATTATCCACATTAAATAAACAACAAAAACAGAACAGCTTTATTTATCTCAGAGTATTTATTCAGCTAAATAAAAAAGTGACTGTTGTACGGTCACACTCATGATTCACTCATTTCAATATAGCAACATCTGATTTGTAATAACAAGATTATTAGACTCTTCATTCTCACCATTGAAATCTTATGTAAATTTTCTTCTCCTAATAAAAAGATACCTAAAATTTTCAAATTGAGTGTGAACCCATCTATGTAGCTGATTCTCTGACTTTGAGCCAAATCAAAAGTCTTCCTCTTGTACATATGCATTACAATCTCTTGTACCTTTCCATATTCTCTCTTCAAAGGTTACCATTTCATAGTAAATATACACTGTCTTCTCCTCATTGGCAGTGATATCCTTATTTGGGTTTACATTCCCCATTTGATTTACTACAACAAGCTCTCACTCCACTTCACCATGACAATGAGCTTATCTCTTGTGCATTAAAATAAATGCAAATAAAAAATCCCAGAATAATTCAATAATTAAAATTATGGCTTTAAATTAATGGCCATTGAATTCATTATTGTGGGCATTTTTGATGATAGGGTTTAGTCCAGAAAAATTATTCTAAAATACATTAAAACTAATTGAGGACTTTTTCAATACTGTAAATTCAGAACCTAAACGTAAAAATGCAGGATTGTCAAATCCTTGGTCCAAATTTTGAATCAATTTTGCGGGATAGCCTTTTTTTAATTAAATTGATTTTTTTGAGTATTTATTTGAATATTTGAAAATGTGGGAACTCATAGACACTTTGCAAAGTTCAAGTCAAACTGCATATTTCCAATGGAAGAAATGAATTAACTGGAATCAGATTTGAGGTGTTCAAATCCATCAACCATTTTCATTAAGTTTACTATGTTTTTTGAAATTGCGGGATTGTCAAATCCAAGAACCAAATTTCAAATCACTTTTGAATGTCACTAGTAAACTCAGATATTAATTGCGGGAACTGGAATCCAAATTGAATGTACAGTAAGTAACTAGGACAAATCAACCCAAATCAAGAAGCTCCACTCTGGATAAAATCAAATGAAAATCCAATCTTAACAACCATATTTAAACGCAAGAAATTAAGTGAAATGTAAAATTGTCTAAACTGGAAATGATACAATATTCTGCACTCTAAATCACTAATATGGGACCATAACCATATAGTTATTTATGAGCTACTCTCCTGATGATGCAGATTTTTTTAAAAAGTTTTTGTCCCCTGGCGTGCCAGGGGCCAAAAAAACTTATTTCAGGATAAAAGGAGGGGGAAGATAAACTATCAGTTAACTACAAAATTGTTAATGTATTGCTATTGAGGATATTTGATTACAGTTATTTTAAAAATGCTAATAATAAAATTGAAGTATCTTACAATCTGTTTTTACCATGTTGCCTTTTTCTTGGTGTCTTTGATGGTTCTTTGCTATTGATAAGGTGTTTGCATTTAATTGGATGGTTTCACCTCCAGTCGCCTTAGTGATAGGAAATCAAGTTGCCTCCACGGCCACAGTTGGTCTCAGGGAGGCGACTTGATTTCCTATTGCCAAGGCGACTGGAGGTGAGACCATCCAATTAAATGCAAATACCTATCAACTTCAAATGAAATATCAACACTCCAAAAAAACGGCAACATGTTTAAAATTAGATTGTAATGTATATAATTCTTATTTTATTATTAATTTTTTAAAGTCTACTGTAATCAGATATCTAAATTTTAGCTGTCCTAAAAATGGAATAAGGTGATTTTTGAGAATTTCTATGATTCCAAAAAATTAGCACAGATCCACTCTAGATCCTTTAGCATCTTTTTGAGATACCCATAAATTATATTTATTTCAAATTCCTCACAATTATGGTTTGAAACTTGGTTCTTGGATTTGACAATCCCGCAATTTCAGATTCGTTAAGTTTTTTTCATGATGTCTATGATTTGTTTGAAATACAAGAAATCTCAAATCGTACATTAGAATCCCACATTTCTGGTTCATGTATCCCGCATTTGTTTGCTGTGTTTTGTCTTTTTTTATTTGAGTTATCTGGTCAAGAGAGTCGAGAATTTGCTAAATTAAATAAATCAAAAAAGTCAAATTAAATGTTTGATTTTATTAAATATTTTATTTTTCACTCAGCTAGTTGCCCGCCAAAGTGATTTGAAATTTGGACCAAGGATTTGACAATCCCGCATTTTTACGTTTAGGTTCTGAATTTACAGTAAGAAAATCCATAATTATATAAGTATAAAATATAACTGTATCTTTCAAAGCTAGTGCTTTATATCAAAAAGAGCTTTATCTAATCAGAAATATATATTGCAGCATTGAATTCTAATATGATTGGCCTAAATATTAAAGTTATTTATAGAAAAAGATACACTTCCTTGTTTTCAATACATTTGGTTCTTAGGAATCTATTTCCAACATTATGACATTACTCTAGGCTTTTAAATTAGACTTTATATTTCAAATGCCTTGAGTGAAGTAATAATGCAGAAATAGGTTCCTGGAAACAAGGTGTCAGAAACAAGGTAAGTACCAAAAAAAGATGATTGATATCTGATTTTTCATGTAGTGCATAAGTATTTTTGTTTATCAATAGTGTTTAATATGATGCTTTCGTGTGTTCTATTGTTATATTAAGATATACACTTCTTTAAATACAGATTTTCACGAATGTAGTTTTTAGTCATTGTATGAACGAATCAATATCCCGAATAGTTAATTTGGAAATGCGAATGTCCATGAGTTAAATTTCCAACTCAGAATTGTTGGTTTTTATGGGCTTATTTAGGGTGAATTAAATAGGAGGTTCAAGCAAGGCCGCTCTGAGATTGTTTAATAAATTTTAATGTAAACTAATTAATTGACTCATGCTTTGATCTTCGAAAAGTCATGCTTCTACTCTCGGATCATTGAGGTTGGCTGCTCTGGTCAAGAACCATGTATAGACTTATTTTGGGGTGCAGGCGGGGAGATATCAGCTAGTTGTAATATTTAAAGCATAAATGTGGTTTTATTTAAATAATATACTAATTATAATTTTAATAATATATTAAAGTTAATATTGTGATTTGTGCAGTTTTAAAATAAATATTTATAAGTGAGAATTTAAATTAAAATACTATGGCCCATCAACTCATGGTTGTGGATGGGTTCATATGAATTATGCATATTGTATTCGAACCGCGCTTTACAAAACAGAATAAGAATACAATTTAAATATATGCCAATAGTAACGAAGCATTATTGAGATGCAATATGTTAAAGCATTAGTTGTGATACAAGGTATTACAGATTTTGTAATTTATAGACATAAAGGCATTGCGTTCTAAAATAAAGTTGAAATGAGGTATAAAAGAGTTGGCTTTAAATAACTCAACAACATCAAATAATGAAAACAATTCTCGGTAATCCTTTCCCTCCTCGCCTTTTCTGCCCGGGCTAGACCCTAACTAATGAAGCTACCTCTGAGGCCACTTTCTCTGGACATCATTCCGACGTTATAATAATTGACTACGAGCCTATAGTACCTGACTATGAATTAGTGACAGTAGTTCCTGACTATGAGCCAGCACACCCTGTGCCCTGATTATGAAAACCAGGATGGTCAAGAAGGCGATGACTGCTTTGGTGGAGTTGGTTCAAGTAGTGGTAGTGGAAGCATGGTTAGCATCAGAAAGGGCCTCTGTAAATCCAAGGTTCGCGTCAAGCAAGGACTTCATGGAACAGAATCATTGTCAAGCCAAGGCTTCATTTAAGGAAATCAACCTTTGAAATAGATATATTTCTCTTATAGTGTTTTTTTTGAAAAAATGATATATAGTAAGCTTTAAAAATAATATTGTATTATATATAAGTCAAAGATCCTGTAGTAACAGTGATGTGGGTAACATTTTGTCGAGGAGCTGGATGTACAGGTATTCTGGTCATCACCTGCACACTTAACATCCAGACGCTCCTGGTTTGGTGCCAATCCAATATACAGTTCTACATAAGTGGAAAGGCAACAAACCAGTATCAAATTACTCATCAAAGTATCCAGTGACTTGAACCCATTCTGCACATGACCATCCTTATCTTTATCTGACTAATGTCCCTGCCACGGTGCAAGCTATAAAAAGTCAAAAGTATTATCCAATAAAATATACTTCTCTTCTTCTTAATTCCATATTTGAAGCTTCCCCAAAAAGTCACTCCTCATCACTGGTAGCAGCTACGGTTTTTGACCACACCCATTAAAGAAAGAATAACTGAACAGAGATCTGCCCACCTTCGCTCACGTACTCAACCAGGCTACACTCAGGATACCTGGAAGATGTACTTCTGAGCCACGATATTGACAAAAATATACCTAGTGGATGCACCATATTCAAAGGACTGGTCATGCCCCAAAGCATGCGCCAAGATAATTCAAATACAGTTGCTCTCTTCAACCACAAATAAACACACAACAGCCTATCACATGCTAAGTACCAACACCAAATACATTGGTATCAACAAGTTCTTTGGTAAAATAAAGGAAAACATCATCAACTGGCTAGACCACTCAGCCGCAAAACTCTGCGACAGCCACATCCCCCACAAAAAAATGGGTCCAGGAAGCCAGCAAGATCCTGTACGAGGCCACAACTAACTGGTTTGCCACTTGGATCAGCTCAAAAACTAATGACCATATTAAAAACTGGGAAGAGTTCAGAGCAGACATCACCCACAATTTCCGCATCACCAATCCCTCCAAGGCATTGCAATATAGCTCAGCAATCTTCCTCAGAAGACCACTGTCACAGCTTACGCTAATGAATTTGAGGAAATATGTCACAAACTTCAAAACCTAGCTCAACTGACAAAATGCACACTGGAGCTTCATTCATCAACGAATGAAACTCTCAGTTGCTGCCCTCATCTGCCCAGAGGCCAACACCTCCATACCTGCGCTCATTGCAGAAGCCAAGCACGCAGAAAAACACGCAAATATGGAATATGCTGCACCTAACGGCAACTGCTCCTAAAATGGCAATGACAGAGATAATTCTAATGGAAAAAGCGCCAAAACACCAACAACAACAGCAACTCCACTCTAAACAATGGCAATTGCGGCCAGAGCGCAGACCGCTCTCATCCCAAGAAAAGAAGACACTGCTGAAGTGAACAATACTCAAACAGAACCCACTATGAATATGACCTCACATTCTCTGACCTTGAAGGTCTCAAAACAGAGGAACAGGGAAAAAAAGGAGGGTGAATAGGCCTAAGTGCCCCTGTCCCCCCCCCCAAACCAACAAGAATTTGTACCAAGGCACAAACTTTGCTGCTCGCATCCCATGTGTCCCGCAATCTTCTATCTTTATGAGCGTAAAAATTAAAGATTATTCACAACTTCTTGTCTACCAATTTACTTTTAAATCACATAGACACAAAATTTTATTTGACTCTGGTGTATAACACACCATGGTTAGAAAATCATTTGTAATCAAATACAAGATACCAGTTGTCAAATCCAACTTTAAATACGCCAGAATGGCAGACAAATCTAAGGTTCTACTTAGAGGCAAAACAACTCCCTTCATAATTGACCTCCAAGGAATACAAACGTCCATCAAAGAACTTTTCCTGAACAACATAAACTACAAAATTGTAGCAGGCATGGACTGGTTCTCCATGTGAATCCCAGCACATGTTGGAAAACAAAGACCATGACCATCAAACACAATGGGGTCAATTTCAGCATCCTCAAAGAACCTAACAATCTCATCCTAAGAGACACAGTATTTGTCCAAGTCATAAATCAGGACAACACAGAAAGTCTAACCAAAGACAGTACCCTCCAAATAATGAGGTACACCAAATTCAATAACATGCAAACAACCAAAATTCAATCCCCAGAGCTTGTAGCACTCATAAATGAATACACTCATGTATTTAAGGAAGAGCTCACAGAGATACCCCCCCCTGAACAAGAGGTCAAACATAGCATTGATCTATGCAAGGCCATGCTCAAACCTGCACCCCTATAAAAACTCTCCCCCATGGAGACACAAACCCTCAAAAGTCATATTGAGTACAACTTGGCCAAAGGATTCATTTGCCCGTCTGAATCCCTGAGGGGGCAGTAGTATTCTTTGTAAAGAAAAAGGAAGGCTCACTCCATCTAGTAACAGACTACAGAGCTCTCAATGCAATTATAATAAAGAATAAATACCCCCTTCCACTCATAGAAGATCTATTTGCAAGGCTCTCTGGAGCAAAAAAATTCTCAAAGATTGACCTCACATCTGGTTATAATCAAGTAGAAGCAAAAGAGAAAGACATATCAAAGACAGTGTTCCGTACACAATTTGGATTGTTTGAATGTAAAGTAATGAACTTAGGGATGGCACCTTTCTTGCACAGCTAAGCCTCACTTTTTGGAGGCATAATTTGTAATTCAGTTACAGAAACCCAGTAGCCAATCAGAAAAGTACCTAATTCAACCCCCAATGCAAGGGCAAGAGCCCACTTAAGCTCCTGCATGGAGTGGTGGTGGAGTGCCAGCAAGTGTGTGAAAGCCTCCTGCTAAGTGATCATGCCATCCTGCAAGAAGACCACCCAACCTGAACTCTAAGCAGAAGTTTATCCCCCTAAGGACCTCTCTGAACACCTGGCAAAGATAAGCCCTATATCAAAAATCCACTCAATCCCCAAAAAGCTCTGTTAAATATGGAGCCCGTGTAGAGTATGGCCATCTCTTCCCTTATTATGAAGCAGAAATATTCCATGCCTGCCTAGAAGTCTTTAAAACAGCAGGATATGTTGATATTTATCCCTTTAAAGGGTATATAGATTTTTGGTTTCACTTTAGCAGAAGACGCAGACATAGCTGCTTCAATCCAAGTGGATTACAAAAATAAGATTATAGCCACAACCTGCACCCAAGCCACTTAGTACACTCAATCTGGTTCACTTAACTCCCAACACACCTTCCCTTTGATGTCCTTCATAATGAACTTATCTCTGGTCTCTTGCAGTATGGATCTGATCCAAAGATAATTTACAATGTCCCTGAAGGTATCAAAAAATTATCTGGCCCAACCGCCTCAGCTACCATCACCCTCCACCAAAATATATCCCCTGCAGATAGACCACCAAGAGCAGCTCTACAGTCTTTGTCATTGGACGCCTTTGAGTCAAGGTTTGATAAAGCACACAAGCTGTGCTCAACATGTCTTATGCTGGATCATACAAGCAATATATGTCCGGCCTCAAAACTTCCCTCCTCATCCTCCACACCCGAAATACCCACCCCTGTATGGGGATCCTTGAACCCACCCCAACCCACAACGGCGCCCCAGGGTATCTCTGCCATTCTTACACCTGGATTAGGCTTGGTAGGCAGTGCAATTGCAGTAAATGCAACACAATCACAAGCTGCAGCACATAGGTACCAGGCTGCACTTGATCCAGGCACACATATACACTGCGGTAATACATCATGCACAGTTGTTCAAGAAGATAACAGCTTGCAGATGTTTTAGATCCAACTATGTCAAATTTGCTTTGTGGGATTAATGCACCCGGATTTGATTTGATAGTCTCTAATCAGACTTACCAACCAAGTGCAGTTCCACATATGCTTTCAAATAAAAATTGTACTGAAGCACAGTGGCAGATAGCCAAGGAGCAAACCATTCAATCATGCACCCCACCCCCAAATTGAATACTCCACTGGAAACCCATTTAATGTCCTAGAATCCTATCAGGAAACAGAAAATGCTCAAGAAATCCCAGTTGAATCAATAAGCACAAATCAATGGTTTGAAGACAAATCTCTTAACAAAAGATTCACTTTAGAAATAAGAATCAGTTCAAGCCATACATAAATAGCCATACAATAGCTTCAAAGATAAAAAACAAAACAATGCCTCCTCAACATGTAGAAGCATTATCAAAATTTAATGTTGCCATTTAATGCAACATTTCAAGACTGGTAATCCCAGCAAACACCCCAAGTCAACTTGAAGATGCCCTTTATAAATCTACCTATTTTTCTCAACAATTCTTGAAGAATCTTTCATTGTTAACCACTCAGTTTATTATATCCCACAGCTCAAATCTGCACCAACACAACATCACAAAACTATTATCTGCATGTATGGATCAAATGAGGCTTTATCTAACTTGGCCCAGACACTTCACTCATATGACTCCCTCAATAATGGCAGTACAGTTTTTTCTCTCCTACCTCCTCACCTGGCTGATGCTCCAACCCCACGTGTTAAGCGCTTTTGAGCGTCTTCCAGTTATAGCCCCTTTTAATCCAGAACCCTCCCCTGAAGAACCAGTCCCAATGGACTACATCACCCACTACCCACAAGGTTTTCCTCCCTGCTCTTCAGGTTTCCTTGGACCCTCCCCCTTTTTTTTTCTAAATTCTGCTCTTCCCTTTTTGGCCTCTGCGGCTTGCTATATCATGTCAACAAGGTCTGGGTAG
>QTSX02004753.1:0-15265 GCA_014839935.2 Entomophthora muscae | reverse complement strand
TTTCCACAATCCCTGGTCAACAATTCTTCAAAATCAGGGTAAATTAGAGTGAGAGCATGTCATAATCACTTAATGGGGAATGTACATCTAAATGAGGATGACATTACCAATGAGGAGGAGAAAATGTGTGTTTACTTGTAAATGGTAACCCTTGAAGAGTGAATAAGGAAAGTTGCAGTAGAAGATTATCACAGATACAACAAGAAGACCTTAATTTGACTCAGAATCAAGGAATCAGCAGCATAGATAGGTTTACTGTCAGGATACCAAGAGTACTGTGGAGCTCTAGCAGGTGAGGGAGGAGTCAAAGCAGGTACTGGCATGATCCACCAGATGATGGGACCTAACTTTAACAGATAGAAAAGGGCCTTCCCAGCCACAGCCCAAGGCCCAGCTGCTGGCAAGGCAGAGTCAATCAATCCTGTGAGTGCCAGGTAAAGCACTCCCAGGAATTGACTACTCTGGCCAGTGGCATCAGAAGTGGGTGAGGTTGAGATGGTTGGTTTGGGTGTTGGGGGTGGTTCCATGGGGACCAGGTAGGCAGCAGGATTATTGTACTTCCTGTTGAAGATCAAAGGGTAGATGGTGATTGCTTTGCCATCACAGATAATTTGATAGGGTTCCTTGGGTGTGTTTGGGCAGGTGTACCACTGCAAGTCTTCCAAAGTCCAGGGTTTGTGGTCAGGATTTGGGGGATACTCAGTGAAATGCACAGGGCCAAATGGTGCATTGGGTGGACGGTATTAGTCAAAGGCTTTGGTTTTGTCAACTGGAGTCTGGTTATCTATCCCAGTGGATGGGTACTGACGCTTGGGTGTATGCAGATAGAAGAGTATCAAAAATATGTATGGAAACAGATTGGTGAACCAAAGGTTCATAACAACTTTATTTGGTAAGGATGATGATACATAACTTTTTCAAGTGTTTCTGATTTATATACTTACTCACATGCAAGTGCCTCTGGGAATTCTTCTGGTGCTATCTGTGTAGCAAGGCTTGTCATCTCAAGTTCTTCTGTTTGGTTGGCTGCTTCATGGTCATTTTGGGGGGTTTCAGGAACAGTTGTTTGGCTTTTTGGTGGTCCATCTTGGCTTGGCTGGCCATTGGTTCTGGCAGGTTTGGCTTCTGGGGTTATGGGGTTTTTCTCAATTTGATCACCATTTTTGGACTGGCTTGACAGGCTTTCCTGAGCCCAAAGAACTTGATTAAAAAAGGGGTCCCCAATTGGGGACCCCAAATTACTTAATGGAGGGTGGGCTTAACCTGGGTTTACTGGGCAGCTAAAAATAGCCTGCCCAGGCCCAGCCAAACCCACCAAGGCTTGGGCGTAGCTTTTGGGGCCCAGAACGGGCCCTTGAGCTGCCACCAGGGCAGGAATGATTCCCACACCTGGATTTGCTTCAAAAAGAAAAAAATCCAGGTGCAGGTGAATCTCCCCCGCCTGCTAGCCCCGCCTCTTGGCTAGGAGCAGGTTTGATTCCACCTGGGGCTTTGAAACTTTTACTTTTGTAACATTTACATTCAATTTTACAGGTTTCAGGAATCATTTTGTCAGGAGGAGGAAGATTCCCAGGAAATTGCAGAGGTGAGAAGGCAGAATCTAGTAATCTGGTTATTACAAATCTGATTGAGAAATATTGGAATAAGTGAAGCATGAGGCAAGATATTTTATTTTTAAAAAATATCAAACTACTAAGGTAGTTTGGTGGGGACAATTGTTATTTAAAGCCTTTGGGTACATCTTGATGAGGTGGCCTCCTTGTACACAATATTTAGAAACCTTACAGATACTACCAATGGTGGCTCTGTAAGCTGTTACCCAATTTCCTTTAAGGTCAGGATTTGATGACCAGCAGGTCAAAGGAGGGAAAATTGGGTGTGGGGCATACACACCCCACCCGGACCCAATTTCCTGTGCCACCACCCACTTGTGATTGATCACTGGATTTAAATCTATGATTGCCGCAAGCAGATGGGGCTTCAGGCCAGGTTTCCCCAGGTGGTGGCGCTTTGGCCAAGCCACACCCAGGAAAACTATGGTTGTGACATGGATGAAGATATTTATTATGCCTCTATGTGGGTTTACTTTTGTATTAGAATAGCCTTTTTACTGATGATCAATAAGATTCTGGTCCAGTTTATTAGCTAGGTTATTATTAATATTAATGGAATACTTTTTTATAGCTAATTTCATTATATTCTTATATCTTTAGCATGTTTGTTTTGTTATTGTATTTTGCTTGGTCTATATGACCTGCAAGTTGAGTTAGAAATGGTGTTCATTGTGAGAGTTTTCAAAGTTTCTTTAGTTACTCAGCAAGCTTATATTCATAGTTACTTTTTACCTGGCTTGTTATGCATAGTTTTATATATTAGCAATTGCTTACAGCACTTGTGTACTGATAGTCCATTGGAATTTGCTCCAAACTTGATTTTACTAATTTGGATTAAATTCTAATGCCTTAAAAGTAGAATAAGGTGAGAAGTGGTTATCAAACCCAATTAGCTATATATGAACTGCTTTGGCCCAGCTCAGGGCACCATGTTTCAAAAGTCATTTAAACAAGAAGTTTATACTATTATTACCGTTCTAACTGTACTTACTCATAGGGCTGTGGCGGCCCAAAAAAGGGACGATTACAGCATTTGCTGTAATCGTTATGTCCTCCCTTCTCCATCCTCTTCTTTCAGATTCCCCCAGCTTAGAGGAATCCGAAATCACCAATAAAAAAGGTGATGGAAGGCTTTTTGCTTTCTGTATTTTTGGATTTTTATAATAAATAAATATAATAATTTTTTCAATTTTTTTAATTTTAATTTCCTATTGGACTATTTTAATTTTTAAAATCAAGAAAGTCAAAAAAAGATATTTTTTATTTTTAAAAAAAATTCGATTTTTTTCATCCTTCTGTGGATGAAGAAGGAAACGATTCCGGATTTCGGACGGGTGCTTCTTTTAAGAAAAGGAGCCACCCGTCTGAAATCCGATGCAGCCCTACTCTCTCAGATTCAAAAGCTGGCCGGAGCTGAACCGAAGCATCCCTAGCTGCATATGAAATTTCTGGCTTTGTTAGTTTAAAGGCAAGTAACATTATTTAAAGTATCTAAACGCTGTAAGTACCAGTAACAATTTTATTATTATAGCTAATCAAAATTGTTAAATATTTTCTGCTTTTAAACTACATCATCACCTGTTTTCTTTAAGGATTTCGCTAAAATCTAACAACTAGTTTAAACCTTACATCTTTTTTGCTTTATTAGCTTTACCAGCATAGCCATCTTATACTTAAGTCGTGTGGGTGAAATAACTTTTAAAACAAAATATCAAAGATGATCAAAACTATTTTGAACCTTCCATCTTGATATTTTAGTTTTACTTAAGGAACTGCGGCTCAATTTTTTTAAAAAAAACCCTTGTTTTTTTCAAGTCCCCTAAATTCATCGTTATAGTAAATGTCGTGTAATGTATGCTCTGACTTTCAATCATGGAGTCATGGAGGCGCTCAAAACCAAGCCAAAAATCAAGGCGTGAAGGCAGATCTCCCAGGGGGGAAAGGTCCAACCGATCCCGCTACCCTCCAAGCTACCAAACAAAATGTCAATCAAACTTCACCAGGCGCTAGTAAAATTGAATGTCCTCCGGGCTATAAAGAGCTTGCAAACTCGACCTGGGCTTTCTTGCATACTACTGCAGCGTACTATCCAGAGAAGCCTACAGGGCAGCAGAGGAACAGCATGAGAAATCTTATTTCTTCAATTTCTGTTCTTTACCCTTGCCAGCCCTGTGCAGAACACATGAGAGAAGAAATGGTAACCAGCCCACCAAAAGTTGACTCGCAGTCCGACATATCGCTCTGGCTCTGCCAATTTCATAATTCTGTCAATAAAGTCCTAGGGAAGCCCGTATTTGATTGCTCAAAGACAAATGAGCGCTGGAGGGATGGGCCTAAAGATGGGTCATGTAATTAAATGAAGCCATAAAACATTTTTATATGTGATAATCTTATAAGAAGAAGGCACTGCTAACCTTCATAAGAATACATTTATTTTACCTTTATTTGGCAAGGCTTTTGGCTATGAACATTATTTCGACTGCTGAAAAATACAATTGTTCTGTTCAAATAAGCCCCAGGCATGGCAATTAGCATCTAACAAGTTCAAGTCCATCTGTACAAATCATGATGTGGTTATTAGAACTTCCTATTATTCAACGCATGCCCCATTTCAAGTTAAAATGTAAACATAGAAACAGGGCTTTTAAACCAACTTTTCATGTAAATACTACGCAGCTGTAAGCCTAAAACTATTATTGAATTATATTTATAGATATATCACATGCTAAAAACTAGAATATATTTTTAGAATATGGCTTATTTAGAGTTACTCATAAGGCTGAAGTTACTAATATTGAATTAAAATCCCAGTAACTTGCAAATACCAAGTCTCAAATGTAATACTTTGAATTATCATTACTAAAATTAAATCCCAAAATTAGCTTTCTTAAAAAATCCAAACTGAATCCCTTAAATTTATGCACACGGCCACAACATCTTTAATTACTCCCTCCTGAGAAATCAGTTCCCTGATAAATGACTCAGCTACCAAATAGTCAGTGTCACTCCTGCCACCCCCTTATGTTGTATGGAGATCAAACATTTTAAGTCCTATAAGAAATACTACTTGGACAAGCCTCATAACTACCATGACATACATAGGCAGTATGTGGCTTTTTTGATACTGATGAAGAGCAACTTTTGGGGAAGCTTCAAATATGGAATTAAGAAGAAGAGAAGTATGTTTTATTGGATAATACTTTAGACTTATATAGCTTTACCTGTGGCAGGGATTTAAGTCAGATCAAAGATAAGGGCAGTCATGTGCAGAATGGGTTCAAGTTGCTGGATACCTGGACGAGTCATATGATATTGGTTTGTTGCCATTTCCGGTATGTTGAACTGTATATTGAATTGACACCAAACCAGGCAATGGCTGGATGTTAACTGTGTTGGCAACAACCAGAATATCAGTACATCCAGCTCCTTGACAATACTATATAACACTCTAGCTTTATATCAAATATAGTGTCATTCTCTTCTTAATTTTCCCTTTTATCTCATTGTATATACTTTCAAGAATTTTATACTTGACACCATATTCTTGTATCTTTTGGTCTTAAACTTTTTGGCTCTGCACAGCTTAATTTATAGACTTTTATTTTCTTGTTTTTTGTCACAAAGAACTCTTGTAGTTCCATATTACTAGCAAACAAGGAAAGTGGTGATTAGAATTATTTTTCTGAGTTCTACAGGAGAAAAATGTTATCATTATTCTCATAAAATTTAGTCTGTGGTGCACTATTCTTGTAAACCTCACTGTGTGTAGAATGTGTTAACCTCAGACAGCCTTACACTAGTTCAGTGGTTCAATAAATGTGGAAAGTTGAACACACAATGCTTTACTTCTGAGAAACAAGTAAGGCTCAAAGAGACCATCTCTCAGAAAAAGTAAAGTCATGCTTTACAGTGACATCCAACAATTATTTCAGCATCATATTTTCTCAGAAATTATCTTTTTTACTGTTTTTTATACTAGTAAGGTATTAGCTAAAAATTCACTGTAGAGAGACCAAGAAGACAACACTTCATAACCATCACCATTAATTAATAATGTTACATCATTTTGGGCAAAACATTACATCCACATTTCAACTATTTGAAGAAGTTGCCATAGTTGTCTTACAATGTTACAGGAAAAAATATCACAAATCTTACAGTTGCTCTCCCCTAACACCCAGCCTTGCTGATGTATCAAGACAAGAGCAACTAAGAAGGATGATATAGTATGAAACAAGCTCAAACCATCTTAAGAAAACCTCCAAGGATTTCATCCCCCTTTTTAAATACCACTCAATCTGGGTGAAAGCTTTTGATACCAGAGTACCAAAGTTTAAGTCTATTTATATATATTATACTTTGAACTTAAGTTTTTACTCTTTTTTATCTTATATAATTGACAAAAAAGCAACTTTGGGAAAGCTTCAGATAATAATTTGGAGAAGAATGTTTTTGTTGGATAATAATTTAGGCTTTTTTAAAAGTTAATTCCCCTTTAGCCTTGGATATAATAATATTCCCGCGCTGTACCAAAAAATGCCCCCAAAACCCTGCCAAACCTTTAAATTTCCTGAAGATTTTGGTGCATATGTTGATGAAATATTTGTTCTCACATATCTCTCCCAAAAAAACCCCTCTCCGCTGCATTCCACTTGTCTGTCCCTGAAAGAAATGTTAATAAATATGGACTACCTGTTAGCCTGATGTCATCAACTCTTTAAGAAATTTCACTACAGCCAATCAAAAAACTGCCATATTGTCCTCAAAAAATTCAAAGACTTCAGATACAAACTCCCTTCAGGATCATTAATTGGGTACCAGCCAATCAGAGACAAGTTTTAAATTTAATCTGAAAACTTCCAAACCCCAGGGTCATAGCCTGAAAATTTTATCACCTGGTCAACCAGGAGGCTCTTCTGTTCCTGGTGGCTCTGCTGATCAGAAACCTGTCTTTTAAAAGACAAGCAGGCCCATTTTAGGTCCCTGCTTGTCTATTCTTACAATTAAAAAGGTTCTACTTTAAAATTTTATGGTTTTTAGGCTCATTTTCTCTGAGTCCTTTTACTTTTAAATTTTTTTAGTAATTTTTCAAGCTTTCCTTTATCTTTTTCCATCTACCTGGCTTCCAGCAGTCCTTCTGGCCTCCCTAGAGTTTATGTTGGCCGCAAAACAGCATTATTTACCTGTTTGCGCTTTTGAAATCAAATTTGAACTCAAATTTAAGTTAGTTTTTATTATAAAGTCTTACTTTAAGTTTGGAACTTCATTGGTTTTTCTTGAAAACAGCTTTGAACTTAACATCTTTGATGGTAAAGACACCCCCTGTGGTTTCCAAGCTTCCTGGAACCAATCTAAGCTTTCTGGGTCCAAAAGAATTAGTATAGCTAACCAAATAGACTTCAGTTTTACCTGGTTGTACCACTTCACACACCTCTGAGTTCTCTAAATTCTTTGAGGAACTCAAAAATGTTGCTTTCATGATAAAATTTGTGGGTTTTACCCTAGACCCTGTTCTGCTTCTAATATGGTCTATGTTGCGCTTTTTTATTACAGTGCCACAGTTATTTAATGTTATAGGGCCCAGGGCATTTGCTTGAATACAGTCATATGTGAGAATATGAGTAGCATTTTATCAGAAGATTCAGGATCAAATGAGAACATGATTATTTTCAAAGAGTGGCTCCTGAACACGCAGAAGTACTTGTAGATTAAAAGATGATTTTATTGTAATTTATTAATTCTTCTTATACCTTCTTCAAGGTTAATCCCTGGGCTGTTAGAAATTCCTTCTAGGACATTCTAACACACCCCTATTTTGGGTAATCAGTAATATAGGTTTGGTGCTTATTGCACGTCACCCAATAGAATATATTCATTAGCACCCAGCATAAGTGACCCCTGCTGGTGTGGTTTAGTTTAGTGGCTTCAGGATCATTTCCTTCTATCCTGAACATACTTCAGGTTCAATGCTTATTAATATGATTAATATGGGAATTTGAGATTATGGGGAATCAAACCCAGCACCTTGGCGCTTGATGTAAAATTAGGGTAGCACTTTGGCACCCACAATATTTGCAAGGTGGTGCTTGCAATAATTTTCAGTTGGCGTGGCGGCGCCTGGCGTATAATTAGTTTGGTGCCTAAGGTAATAGTTAGGCGGCGCTGTGGCGCCTACAACTTTTCCAAAGTGGCGCGGCAGCAAATCATGTATCAACTAAGCACCGTGGCAGCACTTATCATTGGCTGGTATTGTGGTACAAGTCAGCAGACTACTGTTAGTCTAATATACATGTATTTTTATTACAAATTTATGGTGTTTGGCTGCTTTAATTCATTTATCAAGCTCCATCATAATTAGCATCATTGATTTTTATACTGCAAATTTAAGGTGTTGGCTGTTGAAATCCTAATATGTGAGCTCCATCATAATTGGTATCATTGCTTGGTCAAAATTCCTAACAGTCTACTTCTCCTGAGCTTTGAGGCTGTGTTTCTTATGCAGGCCTTCTGGTGAAAGATAATTCTTATCGGCTTTTTTACCTCCTCAAAAAAATTCCTGGTAAAGTCATCAACCTAATCTCCACTGTAGAGGTTCTCATTATAAGTCTCACTTCTGATAATTTGGTGTTCTCTTTACCTGTTCCTGTGCCTGTCCCATGTTGTGTTCCTCTGGACACCTGTTTGAGCAGCCATCCCAGTCCTGCACTGAATGACATCCTGTTGGGTTTTTCTCCCAGTGTTATGCCTGAGAATTTAAGTCTCAACTTATATTTCTTATTTTTTGATATTTATGCCAAGACTTAGGTTTGTTTTTTGTTTGTTTCTTCTTTACCATTTTTGGGTGCCTATATTTCTGCGAATACTGAACCATTTCAGCTCAAACTAATGTCAGCCAAAAGCCCTCAATTTCAGATTTCAGAATCTTACTCCTAAAAATATATTTTTGATTCAAAATTATGATTTAATATTGGTTAAAAATAATTCTCCTATCATTTCTTTTCCATAGAATTGGGTATAAAAATCCTCACAGTTCTTTTATTCCAAACAATTCAATCTCCTCCTGTTTAGGATCATCAATAAAACTGTTGTCTCAATCCTAGATGTATCTTTTATATACACGCAAAATAGCAATTTATTGGTGGTTGAGCCCAGGCTTTGATATAACTTGTCAGGAATGACAATTTGGATGCTCCTGAATCCCAAAATACGGAACCAGAGTCAAACCCTGGACAAAACTCTTTTCAGACTGCCAGATCCATAGTATTGGAACCTGATAACTCACTAACAATTGATAAATTTTTTGCCAACCCGCTAGGACCCAAACCTTTAACCGTTGCACAGGATTCTGCAAGCAAACTGCCAGAAAGCTGCCGGGAATTTCCCTGAGGTGCCAATACCTGACACTGGCGGTTTGCTCAGTGAAATGTGTGAGTTTCCCAATGAAATTTATTCCAAAATCTCCCAAAGCCCAGGAAGAGGCAATGAACCTGAAGAGGCACCCAATACCTGAATCAACAAACAGAAGGATTTGAAGTCTTCTCATCCCAAAGCGGCCAGTGGCAAACCGCCAGTATCAAGCGCCACACTGCCATCTAAGACCCCCAATGCCAAACCACCTGAGCTCAGAAAACCTGACCAGGAAATGAAGCCTGGCAGTGTGGTATAAATACCTGACAGGCCAAGATCAATCCCCATTGTCATTTTTAAATAAAGGTTATGAGATATTAGTTTCCCCAATTATTGCTGTATTTTATTCTTGTCATCTGCCAGTTAACTCAAAGATCATCTGACCCTCCTGCCAGCCTGCCAGTCATGTACCACCTGCCAGGTGTTCCCTTTGACCCTGTCTATTTTACAGAATACCCCTTGAAGCCTGAATACAAGTATTACACCTCAGGTAAGATATTAGCACAGGATTCCTTGGCTTGAACTAAAGAGTTAATCAGATACAACCAGAAGAGTCCTTGGCGCATTAATAAGCCCTGCCTGTTCAGAGATAATTACAACTTATTTCCTGCTTACTAATTAGACATGGAATCACCTATCACCCCCAAACTAATGCCTGCTTTCAATGCCAAGCCCCCATTGGACCATACCAATAAGCTTTTTGGGATTGTATATATTACCCTCACGGGAGTAATAGATACTCTTGTCCCGCTGCTGGTCTGTGGTTGTGGGTGGACAAGTCAATGTCCTACCTCATTAAGTTAGCACCAATCCTTTGGTGGGCCCTGCTCAACCAGTCTGCAACCTTCCAGTTCCCAAACGCTAGCAAGCTGGCAGATCAGGGTTGGTTCCCTGACACAACTGCAGCTGTTTTCAAAAAAAAAGTCTAAAGTCTTACACCCAGGATGGAAGCCAAACTTAGCTAGTTTAGCCCCCCTCTCTCATGCTTTTTATAGACAGACATCTTCTGGCAGATCTATATTTGGGATCAGTGGTTGTCATCAGCTGACATAACTCAGATAAGTATAGGATAGATACTTGGATGTGTCAGGTGGAAATTGGTTTGATACCAAACTGGACAAATGTATGATAAATTATGGTGATACCAAATCAGGAAATGTATTGGATGTCATAATGAGTTGGCAGTAGCTGAACTATTTCAACATCCAGACTTTTGACATACTTATAAGAAGTATTGTGTTGCAACCAAGTTTCCTGCCTTGACTGCTAACGTATCTTACGATACGCAGGGGGCGCTTGATGAGCCGCCCCTTGACGTATCTAACATTATGGATTAATCTGATGGCAACATCAAATGGCGGGTACTTCATCCTAATTAGGAGCACTGCCAATTTGACTTGCTGATTCCTGCACAAGTTATTCCTTGGCTCTGAACCTTACATGGAACTTCCCACTATGCCACCCCCTTGTGGCATTCCCCATATAGTATGTTAATCCAAATATTCTACAATAAACAATACCTTATTCTTATTATCCTGTCCTTTCTATTAGACTGTTGTCTTCCCCAATTCCAAGTACTGAACTCTCATTGGTTTAGTTGCAACAGTGATAGCAGCAGTAGGTTATCAATCTACCTAAAACAAAATCCCCCCAAGAAAGGACAGAGTACAGGCTGTATGGCTACCTCCCAACAAGAGACCTTCCTGCCAATCCCCAAGGGGAAATCCACAAAGGGTATGTCATCTATCAAGACCAGTTAGTTCTCACCAGCGTGTACAATTGGCTCCGCCTTGGGCAGCGTGACACCAGCGTCACCCTGCCCCAGTCAGACCTGTCCCAATGCATGCTCAACCTTCAGTTAGAATCCTTCACTGGTGGCGTTGAGGGGGCCAACATTGTCAGTTGGCTACAGTCTACTAAAACCTGCCTTTGCATCTGCCAGGTTCCTGAGCCCATGTGGGTTACCACCACGTCTGGGCACCTCATGGGGCCTGCCACTGTGTGGTTCATCAACTGGGACAGCCAGGAACTTGATGTTACCTGGGCAGCATTTTGAGACACCACCAAGCCCTGTTACAGTGAAACCTTCTCTCCCATTGTTGTGGGAACTCCTCTTCTAGCAACCAAGCAAACTGGTTCCGTCCCTGAGTACCTTGCTTCCTGGCAACAAGCCCTTGCTGCCGCCCCAGAAGCTGTGATCAACAGAAATGCAATGTTACTCACCCTCATTGTTAATGGGTTAAACCCCATATCTGTAAGTGGGTCCCCGTAGGTTGCTGTACCTCCATTGCTGACTGCTATAAAGCCATTTTGGAGGCTAACAACCAGGCCTCAATGGGCTTCTGCTGTACCAGTGACGCTCCACCCCAACCATTTACAACATCAGGCAATGGCCATAGTCAAGTAGGCCGTTGTCAACCACGTCAACAGGAAAATGGGACCAAACGCCCCTGCAAGAGGGAGCTCCAGCTAGCACAGATCAAGGACCCAGGAAAAGCCTGGGGGTTGTAATGACAAGAGGCCTTATGACCCCACCTGACCCGTCCTCTCAATCCCTCCTTGCCAAGAATCCCTGTGACTATAACGTTCACAAAGTTGAATCCCTGGACGTCTTTCAAGTCCACAGTGATGACCCCGTATTTCAAGCAAGCCACTCCTCAAATAAAGTAACATGCTTGTCCTATCCCTTCTGTTTCTGTGGGAACACCCACAAATTACTGGTAGATACCGGGGCCGACCACACTATGGTGGACCAGGTGTTTGCCGACTCTCAACAATTAGATTAAGTACCCAGCAGATTCAAGGCCGTACAAGTAGCTGACTCCCACAGAGTGGCCATCACCCACAAGACGGTACCCTTCTCTTTGAGAATGGGGAACATCCAGGTTAAGCTCTCTGGACCAATCATGGCCAGACTCAGCCACGACATGATTGCTGGCCTCAACTGGCTACAACATAACCGTCCCTACATTGACTGGGATACCTCTGTCATCATCCTCAACAGAAATGGGGTGGAATTCCAGATTTACCCTGTGGAAATAAGCAAGTTACTCCATGATACTGTGTTTGTCAGAATAACAGAGACGGGCTCATACAATTTCAAGGGGGGAAAACTAGACTTCAACCATTTTTCAGTCAAAGTTATCTGTGCTGAACCACCAGCGGTCCCTCCCTTGTCATCATCATCATCACCAGCACTCGCGGCCCTCCTTGAGGAGTACAAGGATGTATTCAGTGAGACACTTGAACAACTACCTCCTCCCCGGGAGATCCAGCACGCTGTACAACTTCAAGGATCCTTACCCAAAGCACAACCATTATAATGTCTCACACCAAAGGAGGATGAAACCCTCTGCCAGCACCTTGTGGACGCGCTTGATAAGGGCTTCATTTTCCCCTTGCTCTCTCCATACGGGCCAGCGGTCTTCTTTGTAGCCAAGAAGGACGGGTCCTTTTGCCTGGTCACAGACTACCGCGCCCTAAATGAGGTGACAGTTAAGAACAAGTACCCCCTGCTGCTGATTGACAGCCTATTTGATACACTTGCAGGTGCAAAGGTCTTTAGCAAGATCAATCTCACCGCAGGGTACAACCTGATCCGCATTGCACCAGGGGATGAGGCAAAAACTGCCTTCCACATACACTACGGGTTGTTTGAGTGTTGTGTCATGAACTTTGGAAATACCAACGCTCCCTCTACCTTTGCCATGTTGATGAACAAAGCATTTGAGGACCTGATTAGAAAATGTGTGGTTGTGTACCTTGACAACATTATTGTCTTCAGTCAAGATCAAACCACACACCTCCGTGCTGTCCTCAACACCCTTTGGAAAAACCAGCTAAAAGCTAAACCCTCCAAATGCAAGTTCCTCAAGTCAGAGCTGTTATTCCTTGGGCACACCATCTCTGCTCAAGGGATAAAGCCCAACCCTGCCAAAATCAAGGCAATCACCAACATGCCACCTCCCACTGATGTGGGCCAGGTGTGTACCTTCTTGGGCATGGTTGCCTATGTGTGCAAGTTCATCCCCAATTGCGGAGAGCTAATTGCACCTCTCACTGAGCTCCTCAATACCAAGCAGCGCTTCCATTGGACCCCTGTCAGAGATCAAGCCTTAGAGACGTTGAAGCAAAGGCTCACAACCGCACCAGCCCCATTTCCCCAATTGGAACCAACAGTACAAACTAGAGACTAATGCCTCTGACAGGGTCATAGGGGGCGTGCAAAGGGTAGAAACTGACAATGGCGTCTTCCTCCCCGTGGCCTATGAGTCCAGGAAACTTAATGAATCAGAACAACGCTACCCCATCCATGATAAAGAGTTGGCAGCCGTTGTACACTGCGTTGAGAAGTGGCACTGTTACCTGGAAGGTGCTACCTTCCCACCCCGCGTTCTGACGGACCACAAGTCACTTCAGTATTTCAACACGCAGTCCCATCTGACACGCTGCCAAGCAGGATGGGTTGAGTGTCTATCCCCTTACCAGTTGCGCATCAAGTACAAGCCTGGGAAGGAACATGTCACAGCTGACACCTTATCACAACTCTATGTAGCGTCTATCACTGGGGATGATGGTTTGGATCCAGATTGGCCCATTCTCTACCTCCGCCCTGAGACAACTCACTATGAGGGCCTTAACACGGTAACTATCTCCAAGTTGAAGGACAACAAAAGCCAGTTCACCACCAATTCTGGTAGCGTCTGCTGCCAGGCAGAGACAGGTGAAAAGACACCTTACATTCCCACCATGCAACAAGGGGACACAATATTGCACTACCACCAAACCCTGGGTCACATCAGAGGGCATAACCTCTTTGAGATCATGAAACAGAAGGTTTGGTGGCCGCGCATGCGCCAAGACATCTTGGACCTCCTCATGACATGTGTATTGTGTGAAAAGAATACGTCCAAACCGGCACCTCCTAAGTCTGTCTTACCCATCAAGGCCATGGAACCCTTCAAGCAGTGGGCCCTCAACATTGTGGGGCCACTCCCCAAAGACAGACTAGGGAAGAAGTACATTATCACTGCCATCAACTACTTCACTTGCTGGCCAGTGGCCTGGGCAACAACCAACCACACTGCCACCACCATTACCCACTTTATTGGCAAGGAAATTGTGGCCTGCTTTGGGCGACCCAAACGTCTCATCACAGATGGCAGACCCAAACTAGTTGGGCATGTCATGAAGGCATACTGCGCCAAGAACGCACTCCAACGTATAGTTACAGCCCCCTACCATCCTCAAGCCAATGGACGTGTGGAACAGTTAAATGGCTCACTGGTTCAACTGCTTGCCAAGCTCTCACAAGAGCACCCCAACACCGCGTGGACTGAACACCTGCCCACCGCTCTACTCATCCTTTGAGCAAGAATCAACTGGGGCACAGGGTTTAGCCCCAGTACCCTAGCCTTTGGGACGTCTGACAGTCTGACAGGAGTTGAACAGGGAAAGCTACAGTCCAAGGTTCCCGACAAGCCTCCCCTAACAACAACCCCATCCCTGGGTCAATGGCATGCCAAGGCCCGGGAAATTGAACACAAGCGGATTGCAGGAGGGACAAAGCACCTCAAAGCTAGGTACGCTGTTGGTGACCCCGTCTACTCCCTCAATCCCAATTGCGCCAAGTTGGAACCCAACCACCTAGGGTTCTTCAAGATAGCTGCAGTCTATGACAACCACACCTATCAACTTGAGGATGCACAAGGTAACACCAAGAAGCTTCACCATAATTGCTTGCGCCCCTGCCGCGCCATCCCCACACAAAGGTTGTTTGTGCAGACCTTCCCAGACCTTCCACAGACTCCAGTCCTGGTGTCTGACAACAAGCAGGGGGAAAGGGGGTGTTGCAACTGAGTTTTCTGCCTTGCCTGCTAACGTATCTTATGATACACAGGGGGCGCTTGATGAGCCGCCCCTTGACGTATCTAACGCTATGGATTAATCTGATGGCAACATCAAATGGCGGGTACTTCATCCTAATTAGGAGCACTGCTAATTTGACTTGCTGATTCCCGCACGAGTTATTCCTTGGCTCCAAATCTTACATGGAACTTCCCACTATGCCACCCCCCTTGTGGCATTCCCTATATAGTATATTAATCCAAATATTCTACAATAAACAATACCTTATTCTTATAATCCTGTCCTTTCTATTGGACTGTTGTCTCCCCCAATTCTAAGTACTGAACTCTCATTGGTTCAGTTGCAACAATTGGTTTTGTTAGAGTCAGATTGTGGGC
>QTSX02004752.1:0-15309 GCA_014839935.2 Entomophthora muscae | reverse complement strand
CAGAATGGGAGGCAGCAGGTATACACCAGGGTTCCCTAAGTTCACAATAGTAGAAGTAAGTAATAACACTTGTGGTCAGGCCTGGGACACCAGCCTGGTAGGGACGCTAGTATAGCAGGGAGATCTTCCTGTCCTTTTTGGTCTCTGTAACAGGAATAGCAGGGGCTTGCTGAGGAAGGACCTGGTTAAAAGCCACTATCTAAACAGTAGAAATGTCAGCCAAGTGTGAAGGGCAATGTATGTCAAAGGTGGGTCCAAAGTGGTCAAAAGGGTCTTGCTTGTGTGGAGTAGTGAGGCTTATACATGTATCCACCATAATGTGCAATAATACATAGGGTTCATTTACCCAGGGAGCCTGGGCCTGAAATAGAATACCATGCAATGGCCTGTCACATGCAGAATGGACCAGACCTTCTATGGTGTAGAGCCTTGCCCTGGTTCCTATAACCCAAGCCCACCACCAGGTAAGTATTGTTGCCGCTTATCTTAGAACAATGGCAGGGCCTACCTGTTGGGCTATAAATTTCTACTGCCCGTGTCTATCACCCAGACCTCATCACTAACTTCCTGCCTGTCCTTTTTTAGGGACAGGTATCTCCAACAATTATCTTCCCTAACCTGTTGGTCAGCATTGGCGCTGAGGGCTTATAGGTTAACCTGGGTGAAACCTGTTTCTGCGTGGTTAGGTTGGGCTTGACCAGGGCCGGAACCATACTTGGCTGTGAGGTGATAACTTTTTCAGAGAGGCCCATCCCAGCAGATCTGGTTGCTTGGGTGCAGCACGCTGGAGGGCATACAGTAACTGGGTAGGCCAGTCATCAGGGGTCCCAGAAATGAGCTAGGCAAGGGCTTGCTCCCGGCTTTTGTTCACCTGCTTAACCCTGTCAGGGACCCACTTGAGGGAAAACAAGTTCCCAATCTGGTGGGCCAAGGCCCCTATGTTAAGTCCTGCAATGATCAAACCAATGGGCACCATGACCATGGCAAGGTGGCCAAAGTGGCCCAGATAGGCGAATCTACCCATCATAGAGCTAAACTGACCCAACAGGTAATACCCTAACAAGTATGCCAACAGGTAGAAGGGGAGTGTTGTGTCTAACCAGCCAGGGTTTAACTGGAGGAAGAGTGGTAGCGCAACCAAAGTGGAAATTTCTTCCCCAGTGGCCGGAGGGATACTTGGACCACCCATTGGCCAGGGACTCCTTCTGGTGGGAATCATTGGGGGCAGAGTTGTGCCAGTCAGTGGTGGGAGTAGGGTTCTCAAGCCCCAATACAACCATAAGCAGAAGAACTAGAAACCAGAACAGGAATAGCATTTCCTGCATGGTTTTGAATAAGGGATCAGAAGGTAAGTGTGGGTAGATGTAGAGTAGAAATAAGTCTTTATTGTTGGAACAAGTATGAAAGATAGAAACTGCTAACTTAGATACTCCAAACTGGGCTGAAGCGCTTTAAGAGGATCCTGAGACATGAGGGTATCTACCAGTGATTCCATAAGGATAATGTTTGAAATTAATACCTGTAGAATATCTGCCTTAATTGGGAACTGGATGGTTTGTATAATATCATACCTAAAAGAGAAGACAAGAACAAGCCACAAGAACGGACACAGTTAAGCGGTTTGAAGGCCTAATTTTAGGGAAATTCAAGTACAGAGCCATATGTTGATATAGAGCCAGTGGATTCAAGAGCGGTAAGGTAGGACAAGGCAGCCAATCAGGTTTCAAGCATATAGTGGGGTGTATCAATAGGTTATTTAAGATTGCAGAAGCAGAACCAAAGTTGAAAAGGAAGTTTGAAAGACAGAAATCAATATAAAAGGTGATGTAAATTGATCTGTAGAGTATAAACTAACATTTGGCTTGGCTGTGGGGTTCTGGGTTTGATCCCTGTCAAGATTCACGTCCAAGTTAAAAGTGGTGTATAAAAATTGATTGCTGGTTTCCTTGGCTTTAATGTCTTGAAAATTCTTCTCCAAATAATTGATGTAGTCATGAAATAATCCCTGAAACCCCTAAGCTGGCCAGAGGATGGTAGAGTGTTGTTGCTGTTGATTCCCCCTGCTTTGCCAGGCACACTTTGGCATTGTTAGAGGTTAGCTCTTTCCCTTCACCCAGGATAACTAGCTCTAGCTTCTAAACCCTGCAAATGATCCCTCTGCCCATAGATCTTCAGGCATCCTTACCAGTGCAGGCATTAACTGCCCCCATTCCAAGCCAACACATGGCAAAGCCAATAGCCGTGACCATATAATTTCATCCTCACTCTTTCCAGGCACCTTGCCTACAGAATCCAGAACCTATACCTTGAACAATAGCTGTATCTATATCAGCAGCCCAAGCCTGGGAGAGTGGAGCCCCCTGGCAAACCTTTCATATCCCTGGGATTGCTTGTATCCCTTGTGGGTATCTTGGGTTGGGATAAGGTCACTGCACTCTACGCTTCAGAGACCTGTGCCAATCCCTGATCTTGATATGTCCCAGGTCTCTGTAGCAGCGCAGGGCGGTGCCAACTCTTTGGGGGATGGGTGGGTATGGGATGGTCACCCTGATGGATATCTTATGGTGCAGAGATCCATAGGTGTAAATAAGCCAGGGTTGGTTTTCAATGAAGCGTTGCACGTAATGTCTGCAGTGCCCGGGGAAGCCTTTCTCCCTGGTCTGTAGTCCCCTGCGTTTTGGGCCGGGATCTAGTTGCTCCCCCCTGGAGGCCTGGACACGGAGCAGTGATGATGGGTCTGGGGTGACCAATTCTATCCCTGGCCTGTACTGGACGTCCATATTGACCCTCCCAACGGATCCCATCTATCAGGCCAGTGGCGCTCTATGTCAGGGTAAAGTAGAGAGAGCTTGACATAATCAATTAAATGGAAAATTTACATCTCAATTAGGATGACATTACCAACAAGGAGGAGACGGTACATGTTTACTCAGAAATGATACCCCTTAAAGAGTGAATAAGGAAAGGTGCAGCAGAAGATTATACACAGGTACATCAGGAAGACCTTAATCTGGCTTGACATCAAGGGATCAGCAGCATAAATAGGCTCACATTCAATTCTGCAGGGGTCAGGTTTCCATTTCAGCAGGAGGGGAAGATTACCAGGAAATTGCAGAGGCAAGAAAGCAGAATCTAGCAGTCTGGTTATTAAAAATATGATTGGAAAATATTGAAATAAGTGAATCATTGGGGCAAGATATTTATTGAGAGCAAAATATCAAACTGCTAAGGTAGTTTGGTGGGGGCAATTGTTACTTAAAGCTTTTGGGTACATCTTGATGAGGTGGCCTCCTTGTATGCAATATTTGGACAGCTTACAGATACCACTAATGGTGGTTATGTAATCTGTTAACTGACCTCTTTTGAGGTCAGGTTTTTTGACCAGCAGGTCAAGGAAGGGAAAATTGGGTGTGGGGCATCTGCGCCCCACTTGGACCTGATTTCCTGTGCCACTACCCACTTGCAATTGATTGTTGGATTTAAATATATGACTGCCGCAAGCAGGCAGGGCTTTAGGCCGGGTTTCCCCAGGTGGCGCTGCTTTAACCAAGCCACACCCAGGAAAACTATGGCTGGGACACTCTGGCTCTGCAGCCACCTGTACATGTCCTAGCCCAGTTCTGGCTGGGTGGGCCATCATTATCAGAGTGAAGCGGTTCCCATGATAAGACAATGTGCTTGGCTTGGAGGACTACAAATCCCTCAAAAAAATTGATGATAATCCTAGCACACCCCCCATAACCCATCACCTCAGCCAGTGTGCTCCCCTCTATGGGCCATACCAATCTTGGGAAAGTCTCTTGAACTCATTCCCTAGGAGCCTTTTGCCTCTAGGGGTCATTCTAGATTGTTTAGTCAATTTATCCTGCTCCTCATCAGAAGATTTTCTAGTGACAATCTCCCTGCATCTCTGTTGGTATACATACCCTCTCCCAGGCTAGGGTAGTAAATATGACTAGCTTTAAAATCATGGGCTAAGTGGAATCCAGGGAAGGATTCCAGGGTCAAGACTGGCGTTTATTTGAACAAGAAGAGCAATCCCCTTAGAAACTGTATGCCCTGTAGCCTGTTTTGGGGTGGTTTTGGGGTTGGGTCTTGGACTCTTTGACTTATTTCCTATGCTCCTTTTTTCTTAGACTCCTTGCTCCATGTCTTGGGCAGCTTGCCTTTGCTCTGGGCTCCTTCTGTAGCTTTCTGCTCCAAATGTCCCCAGGTTCAAATCCGCTTTCCTTAAATAGCCCCTGGCCTTGGTCAGATCTCCTTCTGAGCTGCTCCCTTTCCAGGCTTGAGCTACTGTGCCTTTTCCTCCTCTATAAAAATTGACCTGTGTTTATTACCCTGGCCAATCAGTGCAGATCCTTTATTTTTCAACCCCTGAATTTATTAGGCTTCCCCCCTTGTTTCACCAATGAAAAACCTTAAAAAGAAATGCCTTCACCTGCAGTGTTATAGTGTAAAGTCACTTGTCCCTTTATCCTTGGATAAGAAAATTTTTCCTTGTTGTGCAAAGAAATCTGCTCAGAAGCCAGCCAAGCCCCTTAATTCCCCTGAGGATTTAGCCCACACAATTGACTTGAGATTTTTATTGGCGTACCCTTCCCAGGTGGCACCTACTAATGATTTTATTTGTATCCCTATATGAGAGGAATCCCAGATTAATCTGGACCACATGTTGGCTTGGTTGTGCCCCCTGTTTAAAACAAATGAAGGGGAACCAATCAGGGTGTGCTTCTGTTAAATTGACTGATCCCACTCTACCTGGATTGAATGCTGCCCTGGACCATTCCAAAGGCACAAGCCAATCAGAGTTGAAGCCAGAAATTGTTGGGAGACTTCCAACTTGCTGGATTCTTCACTGCAAAATTTCTCCTGTAGCCAATCAAATCCTAGCCTTGGGTCAGGTGACCTTGAACTCTAAAACTCTACCCTTTTAGCTAGACAGGGGACTTTCAGTTCCCTGCTTTGCATCCTATATATTAAAAGCTTTAAACTTTTAATCCTTCCTTTGAACTTTAAAATTTTGGTTTTCAAGGCCCCTTTTCTGGCCCTCTGTTATCCCAAAGTTTACTAGTAAATGTGGTTATTATCCCTTACCTTAGTTGTTGTCTTCTTGATCCTGCTGTCTCCTTTGAAGTGCTTAAAGTTAAGGTTAATACTAGTGTTGATCCTTGCTGTTTTTGCTTTTGGTTTCTAGTTCAAAATCTAAAAGCTAGTGTTGGAAATATTATATTTACCTATTGTGATTTGCTTTTGCTTTTGCCTTGCTCCCACCCCCTTATATACATTCATTGACGGGTAGGCCTTGGCCAATATATTAGCTTCAAAGGTTCTTGGCCGCTCTCCTAGCCCCCTCAGACACAGAAAACTCCCCTCTTTCTTCTGGTGTGTGTTTTGTGCTTGAGTCTTACAGTTTGTTAAAATAATCTCCATTTTCTCACCCTAAACTTTTGATCCTGTGACAATCTACATGGAAGAAAATTTGCAGGTGAGGGTTAATTGGCTTCAAATAAAGATGCAAAACTGAGAATTGATGATGTGCTGTGGTTTTAAGACAGGTATAGGCCTAGTAGAAAGCATTGGCTACTAAGGAAGGTAAGGCCTGCCTAGTAGGCAACAAAGAACTACTAGAGGTAAGTAATAGACCAGCCCAGCAGGGAACTTTGGCTGCTAGAGGCTGGTTAGTTGTTCTCACTCAGCAGGGAATGATGTCTGCTAGAGGTAAGGAATGTGATAGCCCAGAAGAGAACTGTAGTGCTGTGGGCTAGTTAGGTTTCCCCACCCAGCAGGGAATGATGGCTGCTAGAGACTGGTTAGTTGTTCTCAATCAGCAGGGAATGATGTCTGCTAGAGGTAAGGAATGTGATAGCCCAGAAGGGAACTGTAGTGCTGTGGGCTAGTTAGGTTTCCCCCACCCAGCAGGGAATGATGGCTGCTAGAGATGGGGTATGGACTACCCTGGTGGGCACCACAGGCTACCAGGGCTGGTTGATGATGTGACCCTGGAAGTTAATTTGGGCTGCCAGGGAAGGGAGGAGCTAAGATAGCTCTACATGCCCTTGTGCGCTCACATGAGGTCTATGAGCAAGCACCTTACCTAACAGACTGGTAGGGTGTCCTTGTCTGTGTTTTCTTGGGGGCTTTGGGGAGGTCTTCAAGCTACCATTGGGGGCCATGTATATGCTCAGGAGTGTCACCAGGGCGGTTGCTTGGGGGAGCAGCTGCATAACTTGGTGTTATCAGGCCTCTGGTAAGTAAAGTTGATTACTTTGCAACTGAAAGCTCAGAATTAATCACCTTAGTGAGTAAGACAACTGTACAGACATGAGGATTGTCTGTGGTTGAATGGTTTAAGTGGAGAACACTTGCAAGGGCTCATTCAAATGCTAGTAGCATTATAAACTTATTGCTTGAGTATGAGGCATTAGTAACAGAGACTAACAATGGAACCACAGGGCCCATAGTAGGATCAAAAGTGAAGACTAGTAAGAGGATCTGTATGATCACAGTGAAGACTGTTGTGGGACTGGAAGATCATTGTGAGGATTGGAGCCAAGATGGTTCATTATGAGGATTGGAACCTAGGTGATTCATGGTGAGGACTGGTTGTTAGCCTGGAAAGGAAAGGAAAGAACTGATTGCTGACTGGAAAGGACTGATTGCTAGACTGAAAAGGACTGTTGGTGAATAAGGAAGAACTAGGTAAAGGACCGGAAAACATGGTGCTGGACTAGCTGAGGAACTGGAAAATAGCTAAGTTGGTCTAGTTGAGATGAATGCAGAAGCTAGGATGCTGGTTTTGTATTCTTAAAAGAGAAAATGATAAGAAAAAAGTGGTTAAAAAATTAATGCTGCCTCAAGATATGATATAAAAATTGAATTAATTATCATATAAAAAGATAGAAGAAGAAGAAATAATTTACTGTTGAAACAGCAGGCTCAACCTGCCAGCAAGGTTCCAAGCAAGCAGGTTTGTGACCTGCAATCCAATTACACAGCCACTCAAAGCCAGACTAGGAAGTCAACTCAAATTTCCAAATTCAACAACATGAACAAATGATGGTCCCTTATGGTGGATACCTTGTTTTGGCACTTGATTTATTACCAGGATCAAGCCACCCCCTTTGTCATCTAACCATGTGATCAACACAATCATGTTCCTGTTATCTTTGATTTACAATGACTATATAATCACTATCACTCAATAAAGATTATTATCTAGTTTCTAAATATTTTCCCTCTTGTAACCCTGCTAAAACAGACAGTTACAACATTGGTAGCACAGGTAAGTTCTCCATCCTACCTTATCTTGTAAAATTCTTCCTGTTGCCTGTACTTGCCGCGGCCAACAAATCCTTGACAGAATTATGTCTGGCCTCCTTCTGGACTAGACCCTGTACACCCCTGGTACTGAGATACCAGATGTCTTTGTACTGTACCAGAACATGGTGATATCACCCCTTGCGTTCAATGCCCTGTCAGCACAAGGGTTCTTTCAGGATCCCTCTGCTAGTCCACAACCAACTGACATAAATACCATGACCAACTATGTAGCCCAAAGACTTCAAAGCGCTGCCTTGGAACCTTTTGTTGGGACCAACAACAACACTGCTGCATGGATCCAGACCGCCCAGAGCAAGCTGGCCCAGATGGAATGCCCAAAGAAATTTTGAATTGTAGAAATCTCCATCTGGCTGACCCACAACACTGGCACCTGGTGCAAAAATGGCACAAAGAACATACCAAGAAGAACTGGGACACCTTCAAAAAAGACTTCTTGGCAAAGTTTATGCTTAAGGACACCACGCTCATGATAATACCTCAAGTAAAGAACCTTATCCAGCAGGCATTGTGAAGGAGCTCATCCACGCTTACAAGGAACTCCAACTTTGAGCACCATCTAACATGGCCTTTGACACTCCAGCCACACACCTCATGTACTACAATGCCCTCAAGTTGTATGTGATGAGGCACGTGAACCTGGACCAGGTGACCAACCTACAAAGCCTGTATTGCAAAGCGGAGAAAGTGGAACAAACCTCCAACACACTTCATAAGGCACAAACTAGAAGACAAAAAAGACCCAAGGATTCCCACACAAGCAGGTGTTTTGCTCAGCACCCCTGGAAGCAACAGGAATAACACCAACTATAAACTCACAGCTCAAACAGACATGGGAACAATTGACAGTCAAATTGTACTCATTTTTGTATCACTGCCACACAAGACAATCAAGATGAGGGAAAAGCCCAGGGAGAGCATTAATCAAGCCAAGCTCTCCCCACACAATCTCAACTTTCCCAATGATGAGTACCAACCTGAGGACGTGGACCAATGTCCAATGATCCAAGTACCCTTTCAGGACCCGGTACTGTACACCATTGCCAGACATCTCAATAAACTGATGTCCTATCCTTTCTGTTTTTGAAGTTACACAGGCTCAGCACTCCTTGACTTGGGCATGGATCAAACCCTAGTGACAGCAGCTTTGTAGACAAGTTCAAGCTAGCCACTAATCCTTTGCAGATTAAAAATGTGATTTTAGATGATGAACATCACATCACCATGACAAGGGAAAACACCCCCTTCTCTGTTGTGCTCAAGAACCTACACTCCACCATCCAAGGCCCCGTCATCAACTTTCCAAAGTTTGACATTGTACTGGAGTTAGATTGATTAGTAAAGAACAATCCCCACATAGACTGGGCAACCTCAGTGTTGACCATCAAGCGTGAAGGCGTCAATCACCAGATCTACCTTGACTCAGTGGACCAACTCCTACGCAACAACGTCTTTGTGTGCATCACAGAGACCCTGGATAAAAAGGAAAACCTGAGGCAATCAACTGGGACTCTTGCCAGTACAAGGTCATACACTTCAAGGATCACTAGGATACCTCCACACCTCAGGATTGCAAAATTGTGACCTGCCATCCAGAAATCTTCAAAGAAGCTCTACCTGGGCTGCCCTAAGAGAAACACATTCAACACTGCATCCAACTCAAAGGTCTGTACCCAAAGAACTTCCTATCTATAGGTTAACCCCAAACAAAGACAACACCCTACACGTCTACCTCAAGGAAGCATTGAATAAAGGTCTTGTCCGCCCCTCACAGTCTCCTTTTGGGGCCATTGTATTCTTTGTGGCCAAGAAGGATGGTACCTTGCGTCTGGTCACAGACTACCAAGCCCTAAAAAAAGTTAACATCAAGAACCGTTATCCACTACCACTGATTGACAATCTCATTGACGCCTTGGGAGGATCCACAGTCTTCTCAAAGATTGATCTGACTGCAGGCTACAACCGAATTTGCATTAAGGAGGAAGACATCCCCAAAACAGGCTTCTGCAGTAAATACAACTCCTACAAGTGTGTGGTGATCAACTTTGGCATGACAAACGCCTCTTTCACCTTTGTGACCTTTGTGAACAAAGTTTTTGATCAGCACATAGGCAAGCATGCCCTAGTCTACCTAGACAACATCATTGTCTACAGTCCATTGGTGGAACAGCATCACAAAGACCTAGAGGCAGTCTTTGCTACCCTGGCACAACACAAACTGTTGGCCAAACCCTCCAAGTGTCAGTTCTTCCGCAAGAAATTACCCTTCCTGGGACACATAATCTCAAAAGACAGCATCAAACCTGACAGTCAAAAGTTACAGGCCATCTGCAAGATGCCGCCACCCAAGGATAAGTTGGAACTCCACACCTTCTTAGGGATGGTGGCCTATGTACGTTTCTTCATACCTGACTGTGGCGTTTTTACTGCCCCCTTATCCGCCATAACTGGCACCAAATCCAAGTTTGTGTGGACCCCCCAATGTGTCCTCTGTTTTAGACGCCTCAAGGATAAGCTCACAAGGGCTTCTATCCTGCAATACGCCAAACGTGACAGGGAATACCAAATGGAAACTGACACCTCATATGCATTCATTGAGGGGTTACTAAAAGTCAAAAATAATGGTGGTGACTTCCTGCCCATAGCTTATGAATCACAAAAATTGACAGATGGAGAGTGCCAATACCCTATCCAAAACAAGGCACTGCTGGCCACTGTACACTACTTGTCAAATGGCGTTGTTATCTATAATAGCAGGAAGAATTTACAGCATTGACCAACCACAAGTTGCTCATATACTTCAAAACCCAAGTAAATCTGTCTTGCCACCAAGCCCGCTGGATGGAGCTCTTGGAGAGATTCAATATGCTCATACAGTACAAACCTGGTCCCAAGCTTGCCATGGCAGACGCCCTCTCATGCCTATATGTCTGTGCCACAAGAGGGAAAAATGGGCTTGACTCAAACTGGCCTCTCTTGGTGCTAAAAATTAAAGACAAGGGTTTTCCTCCTGGTACAACCAACATAAAAAAGGAAGCAGTCATCAAAAATAAACACCTATTTGCTGACGTGTATGGGACCTTGCTCAGAAATGTGTCTGACAGTAACACCATCCCTTATATCCCCACGCACCAGAAATTAGACACCATCCTACAATATCACAGAGACCTCAGACACACCAAGAGTCAAAACCTAAATGAATTCCTTAAACACAAGGCCTGGTGGCTAAACTTATATTGTGACACTTGGGAAGTCCTAGACCAATGTGAGGTATGCAAAAAGTTTGCCAAAAAGCAAAACCCCTCCAAAGTCAGTACTGCCCATCCTCACACAACTACCCTTCAAATTATGGGCCCTCAACGTTGTTGGCCCCATGCCAGGGAAACAAAATGATAAAAAATACATCATCACTGCCATTGAATTAGCCACAAGATGGCCAGTAGCCCAAGCAGTAAAGGCGCACACTGGCAATGATGTACAGTGTTTCATAGGAAGAGAATTAATCAGCAATTTTGGAAGGCCAGAACTCCTGATAACCAATGGAGGGAAAGAATTGACCTCCAAAAACACCTATTTATACCGCACTAAAAATGGGGTTAAACATACGTGACAACACCATACCACTCACATGCCAATGGACGTGTGGAGCAGCTCAATGGCAGCCTTTTGCAAGCCTTAGCAGAACTCACTGCCAGGAGACCTGAAGACTGGTATAAGCAGCTATTGACTGCATTACTTGTGTGCTAAACCTGAGTGAACAGATCCACTGGGAAAGCCCTTTTGAGTTGGTATAAAGCACACAGCCAAATATCATTCAAGCATTAGCAGGACTTAAACTGGAAATTCCAAGTAAAGTACCCCCATGTTTGGATCCTCAAGTTATAGAGGCCAACAGCAAGCAAACAGAAAAGGAAAAAGAATGTCTGCAAAAAACTTTTGTCCCCATACAAGATAGACATGAAGTTGGGGACAAAGTTTGGGTCATGAACGTTGATAAAAGCGAACTACAACCCAAGGAAGTAGGTCCAGCAATTATTCTAAAGGTAAACAAAAAAACTTGTCTTGTACAGGGACTTGGAAGGCGCAAACAAGACAAAACCCTACACCATGATTGTCTGAGACCCTGCAAAGTAAGACAAAAATAACGCAAAATTGCCCTGCCTGCCACAGAACAACAGTTAGTCCAGTATGGTGCCCGGGCTCCTGAAAAACTCCCTGGCAACCTACCCCCAGATGAGGCCAATCTTCAGTTGGAGGTGTGTGTGTCAAAACAGCAGGCTCAACTGGCCAGCAAGGTTCTGAACAAGCGGGTTTGTGACCTGCAATCTGGTTTCCTGGCCACTTGAAGCCAGACTAGGAAGTTGACTTGATTTTCAAATTAAACAACATGAACAAATGATGATCTCTTATGGTGGATAATTCATTTTACCGCTTGATTCATTACCAGGATCAAGCCACCCCCTTTTCCATCCAGCCGTGTGATCAACACAATTATGTTCCTGTTATCCTTTATTCTGATGACTATATAATACTATCTCTCACTAAAAATTATTATCTAGTTTCTAAACATTTTTCCCCTTGTAACTCTGCTAAAACAGCACAGTTACAAAATTACAGTGTTTTGAACTGTGAATTCATTCAGAATAGCTTGAGTGAAACAGAGCTGGAGAGAGGCTGGAAACAGGACAGGGAAACTGTGAGAACAAAGATTGGAATTTTGCCGAAAGGATTAGGAGAGGCAAAAAGATAGCAAAAGATGAGTTTGAAGTGGAAACATGTTGAAGAAAATGTAGAGAAACTTTGAGAAAATTTGAATAATTGAGGGTTTGCAAATTCCCTAAGTAAAACATAGGCAAAAGTGCTCAAGTTTTGCTGGAGAAATGTGACAGAAATTACGGCAAACCTGTTTGGAACACAGAGCAGTTGTTTATCTGGAACAAGACAGTACCAAGTTCAAATCATGGTCAAGAGCAAGTCATTTGGGTGAACTGTTTGGCAAAACTATTGAATTCAAGTTTTTGATTGGCTGAATTTCAAAGAATGTTTTATCAGTGCTTTGAGGGCTTTAAATGAAGAGTTAAAGCCTAAAAATGAGGAAATGAAGCAGAAAACTCAGGGTTTTTATTGCCTGAAGTAAGTTGTAAATTTTAATATATTGTAGAGAGAGAGAAACAAGATAGTTTAAGCTTTTAAAAACAAGAGTTCTTAGAGAGAATCAGGACTGAAACAAGGGTCTATAAAAGGAGAAGCTATATGAGGCTTTCAGGAACTGACACAAGTGGATTACAAAGGACACAAGGACTACACAGAGGACTTAAGCATAAGACAAAGGTGCAGAAGCCCAAGAAAAAGGAGCTGGAGCTGGAGATAAAGATTTGAAGCTAGAGCAAATTGCAGGATCCTAAGACTCAATAGCAGGAGTCCAAGACCAAGGAGAAGAAGCCCAAGTCCAAGTACAAGGAGTCCAAGATATTGTTGGAGGACTCCAAAGTATTGGCATATATCTTTGTTTCCCAGACCCCTGGGCCATATAAAAGAATATTTCTAAGGAAATCTTCCTTTTGACTGTGAATAAAAGCCTATTTTGACCCCTGCCCAAAGTTCTAAGTAGTACAGATAACCCCCATGAGTGAATTGCCCCACATCTTTTACCCTGTCTAAGGAGAAGAGGATACCTATAATCAGAGTTGTAGAGTTTTGCCATTAGTAAAAACTCCCAGGAAGAATGGGAGAGGTTGACTAGACTCCTTGAAATGATGGGTAGGGGATTTGGGTTCATGTGAAATGAGTTTCCTAGGTTGCTGAAAGACTGGTACAGGCCTACAGAAGGTTTAGCACCAGCTGAAGTACAAGTGCATGGTGGGGATGCCCACCTAGTAATAGGAAAAGTATTGTAAGAGTATATGTTAATGCAGGTTCAGTATAAACTTTTAGCTAGCCAACACCATCTACTAGTAAATGACAACTCCTCCAAGCCGGTCCCTGACTATGACCCAGGACACAATTTGGGGACTGACGACCAGGAATCCCATAGATCCCCATTGTAAGTTTGTTCTTTTTACATTGTCTCTTTCTCTATCATTTATCTGGTCTACTTCTCCTGATCTCTGGGGAAAGATTTCTTCTTCTGTGCTCAGAGTGAGCAACAACCTCTCTCAACTTCTGCATCTTGTGGAAAACCTTCCCAACAGAGCACAAGACCTCCCTTATCTCTGGTAAACACTTAGCAAAGAGTCTCACTTGTTACAAATTGGATCTTTCTCTCCCTCAACTTGTTGCTCACACCTTTGCATGAAGAGGACTTCCCCTCATCTGCACTCCCAGTGAAAGACCCCAACCTATTTCTTGGCCTGCACCTAGTCCTCAGGGTTAAAGCACCCAGCGTACTCCTGGCTGCTTGCAGGGATGGCTTTGATGGGGTTCAACTCATATTTCTCTCAACTGTCCTCCACATCCTCTCTCTGGACTCCTGTTCAAGCGGCCATCCCAGTATTGCACTGTATGGTATCCTGATGGATCTTTACCTAGGTATGGGAGATGAACTTATGTGACTGTACTACAGTCACATTAGGCTGTGGTTTCACTAAAGAGGTTGAATTGTGATGAATTTCATAGGTTGAAATTCAAAACAATAGGATTGGCCTTAGAGAGATTTTACAGTGTAGTAATGGATTACCCAGGAATCAATTAGGCTGTACTAATTGAGGGCTGTAATGAATAATCCAAATGATTCAGATTATGAGACTAGGTGTCTCAAACAGTCTAATTAACCATGGAGGTTAATTGATACCCAGTAATCAATTAGGTTGTACTGAATAATCTGAACGGTTCAGATTATGAGACTAAGTAACTCAAATCAATTTATTAACTGGGAAGGTTAATTAATTGATACCCTTTGAATATGATTAATGGGGTTTTAATCATAGGGCTAAAAATGGACTTGACTGTGTCAAGTAAAGACTTGTTGTCTCCAAACAGATTAATTAACTGGGAAAGTTAATTAATATATTCTTGGAATATAATTAATGAGGATTTAATTATATTGTTTAATTGCCTTGACTTTGTCAAGAAGTTTGGTTAAGGTAAGCCAAAAGTAAACCACTGAATTGTGGTTTAAAAGTGCCATTTTGACAAATTAATTAGGTTAAAAGCGCTGCTGCACCGCCTAATTGATTTTTAAAGTTACTGAGGCGCCGCCCAGTGAATGTTTCAGGCGCTGGGGAGCTGCCTGGGAAAGTTCCTGGGTGCTGCAGTGGCGCCTGGTTTGAGTTTCAAAGTGTTTTAAACGCAAAAAACCATTAAATGCAAAAAAACAGCTAAATGTAGACAATGATGTCTATGCATTCAGGATTGATCAGCTGGTTCCCAGTTGGAACAAGGATAGCTTGGATCAGGAATATGTATATTCCACAGGGTTTTGGTGCCAGAAGTCTGGAATGCTTCAAGCCAAAGCAATACATTTACACGGAAGGAATCAGGTGATTCTGGAATGTATTAGAGCACATTCTTATAGGTTAAGAGTGCAAAGATCTTTTTGGTAAAGATCTGGATTGGATGACGCCGTTATGTCATAAAACCATGTGATAGAAATCCAGGTGTGATTCCGGAACCAGAGGGGTTTTCAGCCAAATTGTACCCTGATTGTTATATAATGTAAACATGATAACAATTAATAAAAAAGGATACTTATGGTGACAATGGTTGCTTCCCTCAATATTAGTATGCTTTATATTTTTGGCTTTTAACTAAAATAAGACTAATATGGAATGAAAGAGATGGTCTGCAGCTAAGACCATGGGGAAGCAAAAAACGTGGAAGTGATCGCCAGATGGCAACAAGTTTAACGCCAAGATTGCTTGCCTGGAATCCAAGCTAATAAAGCTTACATAAAGTATTCCTTTTCAACCCGTAAAAGAGTCAGACCGGGATAATGAAGAAGCAAGCATTAATTTCCTGGATCCGTCACAATTT
>QTSX02004751.1:0-15395 GCA_014839935.2 Entomophthora muscae | reverse complement strand
GTACTTTTGAAAGGATTGGCGTAGCGCCTTATTGGATAGAATCAATTTTGCAAGGTAATGATTTGCTTGTTGCTATATTACTAATTTTTTCTTTTAGCAACTAAGCAGCAAAGCAGACAGGAGAAGACCCAGGTTCAAATCCCGTTGCTTTAATTCATGGATTAGCGGTCAAAACTGAACAATTTCCTTCAGGTAAAACAGAGCTTTTACTACTAACTAACTTAGTAATTTTAGGAGATTCAGAAGAAACCAAAGGAGGAAAGCTATCTTTTCCTAAAACAAGGAATAGATTGTTGTCAGGAATTATAGAAAGGACATTCCTGACACCTTGTACTTGGTCTTGGACTCCTGTTCCTTAGTCTTGGACTTCTGCTCCTTAAACTTAAACTCCTGTGCCTTAGAATTAGACTCCTGTGCCGCACTTAGGATCCAGCTCCTTATTTAAAGCTCCAGCTCCTTAATCTTGGGCTCCTGCTCTGTTATCTTGGGCTTCAGCTCTCTTTATGGCTCTAATAGCCTTGGTATTCCACTTGTATTAGTCTAACCAAGCTCCTGCTGGCAATCAAAAGGCTTCCAAAAACCTCTTGGAAAAAACTCAAAAGACCCAGAAAAAACTCTGTAAAGACCCAGAAAGGCCCTGTAACTTTCCATCTAGCCTCCTTCTTATAGTGTCCTTTTCTCAACGGTTCTGCCTTTAAAATGGCTTTCTTCAAAAGCTTAAACCATTGCCACTCACTTTTTCCTATAATAACTTAAGCTTACATACTTAATTTCTCAAAAGCTTAAAGTATTTATTCACTATTTCCTTGCTTATACTTTAAGCTTTTGGCTTCCAACCAATAATGTTAATCAGTAAACATACCAGAACTCAACAAATTAACGCAGATCACAAATCTGGACCATTTCTGAAGTTCCACTGCAATCCAACTAGGAAACTAATTTCCACCACTCAAATTGACAACTCTTTGTGCACCAAAGCGTTAACCAGTCCATTATTCTGGCACCATTCCACTCAATCAGCTTCCAATAAATCTACAGTTCAAACACTGTAACTTACTTATTCTTTTCCTCTACTTTTATATGATAATTAATTACATCTTTATATCATATCTTTTGGCAGCATCAATGAATTCTTTTACTGCTTCTTTCTTATAAATGTCTACACTTCCAAGAGTCCAAAATAGACATCCTGTCTCCTGTATCCTCAGCTCTGGTGTCTTTCTAAGCCATCTTCTAGCTCCATAGCTAGTCCTGCACTATTATCTTCTGGTCTTTCAACCAGTTCTTCAACCTCATCTTCTGGCTCTTTAACTTAGCAAGCAATCAGTCCATCTCAGTCAACAAACAGCACATTACAGGCTCCAAACAGCTCATTCCAGTCTCCAAGTAGCTCACTTCATCCATCAGACCTACAGCTACTCCTGCATCCTGATCTTTTAATCCTCTGGCTGCTCTTGCACCATGATCAGCTAATCCTGCATCATGATTTTCAAGTCCTTCAGCTTATCCTCTTTTTGAACCACCTTGGTTCCAACTGCACAATGAACCATCTTGGTTCCAAACTTCAACATGAACCAACAGTCCCTCAACTAGTCTTCACTGTGATCATACAGTCCTTCTTACTAGTATTCTCTGCTGATCCACTATCATGAAACACCTTGGCTCTTTATTTCAGTCCCTGTTACCAGAACCTGTAGACCCAGGCATGAGTCTACATTGAACTGGCGTTTGACTGAGCCCTTACAAGTGGCAATCCACTTAGGTCATCCAACTATAGATCAATAAAGTCCATGCTGTTGTTTTTGCTCACCAAGGTGATTAAGTCTGGGCTTTCAGTTGCAAAGTAATCAGCTTTAATTCTCAGAGGCCTGGTCACACCAAGTTCTGCAGCTGCTTCCCCAAGAAACTGCCTTGGTGATACCTCTGAGCAAATATGTGCCCTCCAATGCTCACTTTTGGTTCTCCCCAAAGCTCCCATAGGGACATAAACGAGGACACCCTACCAGTCTGTTAGGTAGGATGCTTGCTCACAGACCTCCTGTAAGAGTATTGGGGTACTTAGAGTCCTCAGAGCTCTTCCCTTCCTGGCAGCCTGCGCTACCTGCCAGGGGTCCAAAACTTACAGCCTTGGTAGGCAAGTCCCCTACCATGCTGGCATACACTTCTCCCCTGGCAGCCTGCATTACCAGCTAGGGTCTAAACATCCTCCAGCCTGAGCAGCACACACTACCCATCAGGCTGGACCACTCCCCACCCCAAGAAGCCAAAGTTCTCTGCTGAGCTATCTCATTCCTCACCCCTAGCAGCCACAGTTTCCTGATGGGTGAGGACCTCTAGCCCACAGCAGTCAATATATCCTGCTGGGTGGGGACAATATTTACCTCTAGTAGTCTTTTTCACCTACTAGCCAGGCTTTACCTTCCCTACTAGGCCTCTACCTGCAATAAACAACCAAACTTTTACTTGGCTAACATTAGCCCTGCCTTCAAACCACCAAACATGTGGATTGTCACACTTATACTTGTACTTGGCTGCACCCTGGATGGCCTTTGTGAAGAGCAAGGACTTGGTAGTGGGCTTGGTGGGGGGACGTGATTAGTCAGACCTCTGAGCTTGGAGATGGGTTTTTCTTGCTCATGATAGAGAAGAGAGAAGAACTTGTTGAACTTCATGTGAAGCCCAAAGTTAGCCTTCATATGCTTGTAGTAAGCCTCTAGAGCTAAAGTGGTCTTCAGCTCCTCATTGACAGCTGCCTGGGACATGTTCCAACTGGCCTTGGCACAGGCCTTACCTTGCCTCTGTGTGATGGCCTTCCCAATCCACTGGGGCTCAAAGTACTCAAGAAAAGGCTTGAACTCCAGATGCTTGGCTATGTAGGGATCCTTTGAGAGAACCTCAAACCCCTGAAAAGTGTGCTCTGGCTTTAAAAAAGCCAAGGCACTAAATTGTGCCAGCACAAATTTACAGGTGTCCAAAGTATCCCTCCAGCTCAACCTACTAAGCTTGGAATGGGCCTGCACATTGCCAGCAACTGCTTGGCAGAAGTGGAAGTGGCACCCCTGCACCTCCCTGCTAAACAGCTGCTCAAATGCATTGAACTAAGCTGGCTCAAAGTCTATAATGCATATGTGAGGCCCCAGAGCTCTCAGCCTTACTTTTTCCTTCAAGTCCAGGGTGGCCTGGTCTTTTTCAGTGTCAGGAGGGTTTGTGCGGGTGTAGGGGGGTCTTCTTGGGGTCATCAGTGGAGGGAAGGAGGGAAAGTGCTTTGCAAAAAGATGGAGAAAACACGGGTGTATATGGCCTCAGTGGCCCCAGGGAGAAGAAAGAAGGCAAGTGGAATCACCTGGATGTCTATCTGGGCATGAATCATCCAGAGCTGATAGAACATCCTGGGGAAAGTGGCAAAGGTACTGTCAACTAGCCATGTTGACGCCCTTTTTAACTCCATAATGTTCTGCTGATTTGCGTAGCAGATGATATGGTCCTTTGAGTTGGGCCCGTTGTTGTGAAGGAGGAAGCGCTTCCCAAATGGGAGCTGCTTAAGATCATGGGTGAGTGTGAGCTCTGAGAGAACGTCAGAGGCCTTGGACAGGGAAGGATTTGCAGAAATACATTTGTTGCTAATGAACTTAACCAACTTCTCTTGAGTTGGCACCAAATTGAGATTGTTGGGCTTTAAATGCTACAGGGACTTAATAGTTAAATTGGAAGCTTGAATATTGGCAGAAGTGGGAACCACTTTCACAAGCTATCACTTGAGCATCCTTGTAATTAAATGATTGGGGGGCTCACATGTGTGCTCCCCCTTCTTGGATGTGACCTGCTCCCAGCCCTAAGTGTTCAGGTGAGCCCCATAAGTCTTATCCTCACAGACAAAGTGCTTGCTTTTTGTTTGGCGCTTTTGATTATTACAGTTAAAGATTTAATTATCTGTGACCTACCCAGGGCCGCCCTTTATGGATATGATGGGGAAGTAACAGGAGAAGAGCTTTGGGACTTTGAAATCTCTGTTGATATTAAAAATGTTGTGGATGGCCAGTGGATCCCAAGCCACATGGCCGGAAGCTTTGAACTTCTTGGGGTACTCCTCAGGCTCATCTTGGGGGTCAGATGAGGGAGGGGTTGAAGAGCCATCAGGGGGTAAAGGTTCTTTGAAGCCTGCTTATGTGCCACCTTTTTCTTACCAGAAGAAGAGGCGGGCTCCTTAGCAGCCTTTCTTTTCTTGATACAGCGCTCCTTAGTGGGCTTGGAGTTGGCCTCTGATTGGTAATGGGAGTAGTTGTTAAGATCATTGTCCAATTTATTAGGTGATGAGTGGTGAGGGGAAGATGAATAGGAAGAAGAGGGTGAAGGGGGTTAGGGACTTTGCTTTTGCAGGCTTCTTGGTACTCTTGGAAGTGGAGGCAGTTTCTTTGGAGCCTTTGGAGGCTTGGCGCTTAGGCTGTTGGCTGTTCTTGTTTGATTTTGTCTAAAGAAAAGTTTAACATTTTAAATAATAGAAGTATAAAAAAATATGAAACAAAGAGGTAAAACAAAGCAAAAGTTAAACAAAAAGGATGCAAATAAAGTTTTATTTATCAAAAAACATAAAAAAGTTAATAGAAGCAAAATAGAAACTAGAATTATAGATATAAAGGTTAAAACATAGAAAATAAGTGAATTTATGATGAAGCATCAAAGATGTTAGGTTCAGCATAACATCTTAGTGTTAAATCAGTGTAAAAGTTTAATTGAAAATCAAAAAATATATAAAAATTATATGGGGAGAAGCAGGAGAGTAAAAGATTATAATCGCAAAAAAATTATTATGTGGAATTTTTTCATTTGGGGTTAAGTATGCAAAACATAGTAAAGTGTCAAGTTTGGCACTGTCAATAAGCTGTAAAAAGCTGAATTCTCACTGTCAAGTTTCCCAGAGTTGATCAGAAAAATAAAATTTACTATTTTTTACATAAAACTTGCTTAAATTTAAAACGGGGTTTGAAAGTTAACCCAAAAGCAAGACAGTTTCATATGCTCAAAAAATAAAGAAATACAACATAAGTTAAAAAAGTAAATGAGTAGGAAGGTGTTTATTAGTAATTGTATTATGCTGGGAGGAGCTGAGAGTGAATTATTTACCATAGTGTTGATTAAAAACGTTAAGAAGCTCTCTGTACTAGTGCCTAAGTTAAAGTGTCAAGTGGATGGGTCTCAAGTGGGGCTCATAGTGTGTCACTTATTAATTTAGCCTTAATTCCAAGCCTTTGATTGGTTAAATCTGAAACCAATCATGTGGCAAGTGAATAGTGTCAAACAGAGGGGGGAGTTGAGTTTCTTTTTTTATAAATTACATATGAAATCTATTAATAAATTGGGCTTAATTTATGTGGCACCACTTAATCTACAATACCGGAATGAATAATGTAAAACAAGTGGGGTATTTGATTAATGTATATATCACTAAATCCATTATAGTGGTGCTTGGGAGCTTAATCAACAACTATGGACACTAATAATAAAAATATAATAGTAAATAATAAAATTTATATAAGAGCATATGTGTTTTATTAATAAAATTAGGATTTGGCTTAAAAAGTTTAAAACTGGCCTCTTTTTCTTTTAGAGTGTTGAACACAAGTTTTTTTTGTTTTTATTAGTAAATTTACATATAAATTGCCTCTTAAATTGGTCTTTGAGCTAACCAATTTATTAAATGGATTCAAATTCAAGTGAATCTAATCTTGGATTTTGGTTTCAAATACCTAAATTACTAGTAAAAATTAGCTTAAAATCAGTTAAGCTGAAAATACTAACAGATTCACATATGCAGCACTCAAATCCCTGTCAGGGACCCACTTGATAGGAAAAAAGTTCCCTACCTGGTGGGCCAAAGCCATTAAGCTGAGCCCTGCAATTGCTGATCCAATAGGTGCTGTGATCATGGCAAGATGGCCCAAGTGGCCCAGATAGGCAAATCTTCCCATCATAGAGCTGAAGCAACCTAGCAGGTAGTATCCCACCACATAGGTTAACGGGTAGAATGAAGCATTGGGTCTAACCAGCAAAGGTTCTGCTGGAGGAGGGGGGTGGAAGAAAAATCATAGTAGAATTTGCGCCCCCAGTGACCAGAGGGATATTTGAACCAACCATGGGCAAGGTACTCCTTCTGGTGAGCATTGTCTGGGGATGAATTGTGCCAGTCAGTAGTTAGAGTTGGGTTCTTTAAGGCTAGTACCAAGGGCACAAAGGAAGCTAGAAACCAGAACAGAAATAAAATTCCTTTCATGGTTTCAAAACAAGAATCAAAGAGATATGTGTGGGCAGAGATAGAGAAGAAATAGGTCTTTATTGTTGGAACAAGTAGGAAGGATGGAGATGTGTTTTCTTAAATACTTCAATGGAGGCTGAAGCAGTTTTTTAAGAGAAGACTTGGAAATGAAAGGATTTGCAACTAATTTGCATAAAAACAATGAGTGAAATGAGTACCTCTCTAAGATGTGCATTGATTTGTAGCTTAATAATATCAGTGGTTACAAGACTATATAAAAAACATCTGAAAGCAGCCACAAGATTGGAAACAATTAAGCGGTTGATAAGCTTAATATCAAGAGCAATCAAGTACAGAGCCTTATTCATATCTGTCACAAGTGGATACAAGAGTGACAAGGTTAATGCAGGCAGCCAATCAGGATGCAAGCGGTAAGTGACGTTGTTAAGTGATCTATTAACATTTTTGAGAGCAGATTTAAAGGCCAGAGCAAAAGTTAAATGAATGACATCAACATAAATAGGTAAGATAAGTTAAATAATTGATTCTGTATTAACGCTAGCCCTTTCTTAGGGTTCTGGGTTTGATTCCTGTTGGTTCCACAGTCAGAGTGCAACCTGGATCCAAATACCTTGTTTTTGTGTTTCCTTGGTTGGAAATTCTTACAAATGTTATCCATAAAATTAATGTAGTCAGGGAAAGAATCCCTGACACCCTGGTACTCAAACTTTTTTGAGTAACAGGAAGTTGACTTCACCACAGTTGCCTGCCTACCAGGAGGTCATAGTTTTTGTTTTCCAAAATAATAGCAGAGGATGCAATGAGGAGTTATCCAAACCTCATTGGCAGAGCAGATTAAGCGCCAATAGCCCGAGTCTGAGCCATACCAGAAGTTCCATAAGACTGAGCATAGTTGAGATCAGGAGTGTCAGGATTGATAATTTACCATCTCTGGAAAACCTGGCCTGGGAACAAGATTTGAACCCCAACCCTGAACACTTGTGGGCTGCCACCCTCAAGGACCAAGGGGCTGTCTGTCCACGTTTTTCTGGGATTGAGTCCCCTTAAGCTGAAGCCCAGGTTAAGTCCCAAAGCAAGAATACCAACATGGACTTGAGAGTAGTGGAGCCCAAGGAGGGACTTCTTGACTTGCTTAATGGAGGCAAGTAAAGTACCTCTGTAAACTTTATGAGCTTGAAGTCCTCATGGGAAACCAATCAAGTTCAGCTAATAGAGGAAAACTTGGGCTTAAGGCCCGCTCCCATGACCCAAGCTCAAGAACAAAAGACTTGAGCAACATTCCATGAGTTCTCCACCAATTAGAAGTTTCCCAGTAGTGGTACCATTTTGCCGCTCCCAAACCTGGGTGTCCTGGCCTCCCAACCAAAGATTTACCAACTTGTTGAAGATCCATTTATGGAAAATGTGAAGATTGGCAGTGGGGTGCTATATAAGCCCATAGACCCTGCACTGATACTGTATTGCCATTTTTAAATAAAAGGGTTATGCAACATTGGTTTCCCCCATTTGTTATCATATTTTATTATTGCCATTTACCAAATCAGTTTCATATCTTCAGGGCCACTTGTCCCTCTGCCTACAGTTTATTGTCCTCCCAGTGCTCCCTTTGGTCCCGTCCACTATACAGAATATCCTTTGAAGTCCAAATACAAGGAATTTACTCTTGAGAATATACTAAAAGCAGATCCCTTGGCCTGGCTGAATTCACAAGTAAGATTTAATATACAAGGCTCTTGGAATTGCTCCAAGTCCATCCTTTTCAAAGACAAGTACAACAGCCAGTCTGCCTACCAATTGGATATGGAGCCGCTAATCACTCCTAAACTCATGACCATGTCCCCATCCAAACTTCCCACAGACCACTCCAACAGGCTACTTGGGATTGTGTATATCACCCTCTCTGGGGTGATTGACTCCATAATCCTGGCTTCAAGCCCGTGGTCCTGAGTGTCAGAAATTGTGCCTGTAATGCTATTTTAATATGGCCTTCAATTAGTGATATGTGTGAAGATTTGGTTGGTGTCAAGGCCCAGGGGGTCCTGATGGGGATCCATTTCTCTATGGCAATCTTGATAACAAATCAAACTTGGATATGAACTTGAGCTTTATTATTAGGCAAGACTAAGAATGATCACAATGTGAAGCAGGGGAGTAAGGGTTATTTTATACCCTTTCCAGGATTTTTCAGGATTCTTCTAGATCTTTCTTAACTCTTTTAGGTACTTCTTGGTGGAAGAATTGCTTTGAATATAGAACACCCATTGACCAGTTTCACTCATATTTAAATTGAGAATGTTTTCATTTGCATTGAAATATCCATAGAGGATATCTTACTCAATAAACCAAAGTACACAAGGCGCGGCTCCACTTATGAAGCTTTATTCAGTTATAATGATGATGCAGAAAATAGAGAAAATGCCTCTATTTATACTGCTGTAAATCATGCAAAATCTTAATGGCATAATGTATTAAAAAGGTATAATGCATCACAGAGGTGCACAAGAGGTTCAATTCTCAACCCACATAATTTAACAGCATAAATCATGATAGATTGGCATTGGCACTGAAAACCTCTTGAAATACATCACAGCATGCACCTTCAATTCATAATCTAGAACCTGTACTATTGGATTTCCCTTTTCATTAGCTTTCCATTGAATGTTTGGATATTTAAATTGGTTCAGATGTTGATGAGTTATTCTTGGATTCATCTGGGTGCTCATCTGACTAATCTTCAAACCTCTGTTGGTTGGGATTGGCAAAACCTTCAGGGCAAACCTAATTGAAAGATATTCCATCTTTACATGGATATTTGATTCATGGTCTAAAATTAGTGCAATTAGATTTTCCTCTTTAGTGGCTTTATAACAAGCATTTGACCGTTCTGATTGATTCAGGCATTGCAGATTTATGCTTGGATTTATTTGCGGCGTTTGTTGACCAGTTCTATGATCCTTATTGGTTCAGATTTACCATGTTTTGGCAATCGGATTGATTATTGTCCATAAGTCAGGGTCTAGAGCAGCTAGGAACAAGATCAATACGTCATTTTGACAGTGTGAATTCAGGCTATTTTCTTGAAACATAAAGCAGCTAAACTTTATAATAAAATTGTCAGGCCAGGCCCTGACAGTTGGTTTTGCTTTTGACTTGGGAAATTCCTTGCCTTCTGTAAATGGGTCTGATTCAATCTCCACCCATTCTGGAATATCATACCTGCCCTTTTCTGATCCTGGTATTACCTCACCCCAATGTGATCCCCTTGACCACTCTGTTTACCTAATGAGTGATCTTTGACCCTTGTCTACTATTTAAGTAGAATCATTTCTCCTAATAAAGACAAGTTTATCCACATTTGTGTTGGCTTTAATAATCTTCAAGCTTTTCCCTTTCTTTTTTGCCAAAAGGAAATCATCTTCTTGCATTTCAGGAAATTAAGGTATGTGCCCTTAATTTTGATTGAAGGCTAACCCAAGGCTAGTTTGAACCTCAAACCTTTTGTTATAAAGGCTTCCTGCCGTGTCCTTCTGGATGTTGTCCCCAGGAGCCAAACACAACACTGGGTAGGGAAATCCTTCTTGTACCAATTTAAGTTAGATCATATCTTGTTGTGGGATCTGCCTGCAAAAAACCTGGCCTGTGTGATCCCAGAAAATGACAGGCCAGCTGCCCAAGCTTGGATCCTGGCAAGGAGCTAACTTGAGTTTATTCATCAACTTGGAGGATAAAACATTGACAGGAGAACCTGTGTACAGGATGGTCTTAATATTAACCTTCTGAATGAATACTTCTACATGGATGGTATCCTTTAAAAAAGGAGATAAGACAGCCAGGACATCCTGTGCGGCTTCCAGTGTCTTTTCCCATTTTACCAACATGCATTTCAAGGCATGAATTTCCTTGTATACAGTTTGAAAATGCAGGGACACAGTAACATTCTAGAAGAGGACCTCAGCTAACTTAGCAGCTTCTTTTGAGGAGACCACTAAGAAAAGGGCCTGATGAGCCTGCTCTAGATAAGGACAAGTCACCATGGCCTTAGCTTCAGAATGAGGTGGTCAAGTTGTGGTAGTGGTCTTCCATGAACAGAGCTTATAGGGGGCATACACTGTCTCAGGGAGGCCCAGCACAGAGTAACTATAACCATCAGATTCATCATAGTCAGAATCTTTGGGCTCAAAATCACTTGAGAGATTTTGGAATAGATGAAGAATGGTAGGGCTAGATGAGGGGGGTGATTCCTTATCAGAGGGAGGATCAGGGGGAGATTGATCAGCAGAGAGTGTCTCTGCCTCTAAGCTGACCTCTCTTTTCCCGTCTGTTACTTAGGGTCACATCCCTCTACACATGGGTTGGTGCAGGTTTGCAAATAGTGTCCAATCTGACCATAATTGTGACAACTTTGTTTCTTGGGTTATCCATTAGAGCCAAAAGTCTTGATACTCTTCATGAACATGAGGGATGGCTTATCTGCTTTGAAGTGTAAACATAAGAGCTGGTTCATCTTCAGCGCATTATAACATGCAGTATATGCCTTCATGGGAGTCAGAAGAAGACTGGTGATGAGTTGCTGACCTTTGATGTAGAAATGGTCAGAAAACTCATCCAATGTTTCTTTAGGTTTGAATTCAATATGTATAAAGGCATCCTTCTTAACCTCTAGGCTGAGGTCTTCTCCAAACTCCTCAATGAGACGTTGCTTCATATCCTCACAAGTAACTATGGACGAGAGTTCAGGAACCACAACCTTCTGACAGGTAGGATGTAGGCAGGTAAGGATGTGTTCCTTTTTAAGGTCATCAGTAGCCCTACACATGGCCATTTAATAGATTGTCAAGAAAGTAGCAATGGTGGAGGTCTTGGGGTCAAATATCTGTTTGAACATGGGCTTGTAGTTGGGATCAATAGACAAAGATGTTGATTGAATATTTTAACCCTGGTTAAGAACATTGATATGGGGGTTCCCTTTAAAGTTAGACTCAGCAGCAGGTTGTCTAACCCATAGAAGACAAATGCTTTTCTCCAAATTGTCTATAGTAGAAATTTTTTGCTCTACAATGTCCCTGGCAGTTGATACTACAGTCCCAATCTCATCAACTTGCATCTGCTGGGCAGCTAAGGTACCTGCAATTCTATTGAATCAGGTGACTATAGCTGTGGCCTGAGAAGCCAATAGAGATCCTCTAATTCATAGTATTGATCAGGCAAGTAAGGTTCTGGACATCCTGTTCCAGAACATCTTGCCTGTCAGCAACATTGTCTGTCACAGCAGCTAATTTTTCTAGCTCAAGAGCACAATTGATGTGTGTTTGTCTCTCTAAGCCAGGGAAGCATCCATGATCCTCACAGGTGGGGACTTCAGTGGTCTCTGCCTCTCTTTCACCATCAGATTCAGAGGAATAATCTGCTTGGTCTGAGAGGCGTTGGTGTAGTTAGGCAATTTCACCCTGCAACATAGCTACTTGATCAGCCAGGATGGTAATTCAGGGATCAGGTACAGGCTCCACTGGAGGAGGATTGGAAGCAGAGGACTATTGTTGAGTGGTGGCCTTGAGTTTGGCTATGGCCTCCCAGATCTTAGCTTCAAAAGCAGAGGGGCTTTCAGCGGAAGTCGCAGGTGGCACCATCTCTACAGAGGCTACCTTGTTGTCAGCATAAGTCTGAACTTGACATAGGGTATTGCCTAAAGTGACCTTGTGCAAGCCATATTGTTGTTGTAGCTGATGGACCCAATTTTCCACGTTTGTCCCAACCAGCTCTAGTTGAGTGTTGATGTGCTCACAGAACTGGTTGAGATTGCCTACTAAAGTCTCAAAGTCTTGTCAATACTTCATAAGGGTAGCCTCAATTTGTCCTCCCCAAGAAGAATGATGATCATCTAATTTGCACAGCCAATCTCTAATATATCCCAGGATAGAGGAGCAAAGATTGTTCAGGGATGAAGTCAGGTACTTTTGGGAGGCCAGTGAGTCAAGTTGGTTGTCAGAGATGCAGGCAAAGAAAATTTGTGTCATTCCTGGTAAGCCATATTTTGTGTGTGATTGTTGGTTACTGCAGATGCCACAGTAGACAGGAGTTGGTTTTGGGATCCCAACACTAGTTGATGATGGACCAAGGCGGGCTGGATGAATTGGTTTAAAAGCACACCAATTGTTTCCATAGATTCCATCAAAGCAGGGAAGGTCAAATCCAACAGGATGGAGTACAGGTCTTTGGAGGCGTAACCAGGGGGAGACCAAGAATTGTATGCATGACCACCATATCAGTATGGAGGAGGGAGCACGCGGCAGCAAAAGCTTGCTCATAGCCAAGAGAGAAAGCTGGAAGGGGGCCCATAAGGTCCCAGGCAACAACACCATTACCATAGGTGTATTGGGGGAGTCAAAAATACCCTCTTCAAGAGGGGGACTTGAAACTTTAGGAGGCTCAGATACTTCATTAACAAAGGGAGAAGGACCAGATAATGCACATGGGAGCAGAGTAACCAAGGGGCTGGAAGCCCCTGTAGTGAGTGTCAGGGATCCAGTCTTGGGCGGTTGTCCCGTTGGATTTGAGGATTACTTGGGCCAGATTTTTTGCGGGTAAAGCCTATCACAATAGAGGAGATAACTTAAAAAGGTAGGAGAAGGGCTTCCACACCCAGTACCATGGGCTGGCAGCTGGGATTATAGTGTCAATTACCCCTATGAGAGTGATGTACAAAATCCCAAACAGCTTGCCAGTGTGATTGGTTGTAAGGTTGGGTGAGGAGTCGGGCATTGGCTTGGGAGTCACATGCAGTTCCATGTGGAGTTTGTAGGCAGGCAGGTAGTTGAATTTGCTTCTAAACAACTTGGGTGTTGATAATATCCAGGGGCCTTGACAGTTGTATCTAACTTCAGATTGTATCAGGCCAAGGAATCTAGTTTGAGGATCTTTTCTGGGATGTAATCCTTATATTCAGGTTTCAGAGGGTACTCTGTGAAGTGGACGGGATTAAAGGGAACATCTGGAGGACATTAATCTGCAGGCAGAGTAGCAGGAGGGCTGGATGATCTTTTACTGATTTGATAGATGACAAATAAAAAATAAGGCAGTAGCTGTGTAAGCTAAAATAATATAAACTTTATTCAAAAATGGCAGTAAGTTTGGAGCGCGGGGTCTTTGGGTCTATTTAGTACCTCACCTCCAAACTTAAAATTTTCCATGGGAGGTTTATCAGGGCATTGGGAAGGGCAGGGCCAGGGGAACTGGGTGCTTGGGTCAAAAGGCAGCAAAATGGCACTTGGCCTGGGAGTTCTTTCATTGGTCAAGAATCTCAATTTGACTACCTGATTATCTTGCTTTAGTGTTGTGGTCATGGGATTGGGCAGCTGGCCTGTGCCTTTTTCCTGGGTTGGCTCCTGATCAGTTGCTGGTGTAGACTTCAAGTTCATGAAGCTAATAGTTGCCAAATCAGTACCTCCATTAGGCGCTGTGATTAGTCTTCCATTTGGTACAATGATTTCCTTAGTTTGGCTTGTTTCACTGCATGGGCCAACATTCTTGGTATCAGCTTGTGGGGGCTCAATCCCAGGGAAACGCGGGCAGGCAGCCCCTCAGTCCTTAGGGCTGGCAGCCTGCGGGGATTCAGTGTCAGGGTTCAAGGGGAAAAGAATTGTCAATACTGACAGTAAGCACCATTTTATTGTGTTTGGCTCCTGAGGACCACATCAAGGAGGACACAGCAGGAAGCCTTTATAACAAAGGGTTTGAGGTTCTAACTAGACTTGGGTTAGCCTTCAACCAAAATTAAGGGCACATACCTTAATTTCCTAGAATGCAAGAAGATGATTTCCTTTTGGCAAAAAGGAAAAGGAAAGGCTTGAAGAGAAAAAAATCCAACAAAAATGTGGATAAACTTGTCTTTATTAGAAGATTTCACTCTACTTAAATAGTAGACAGGGGTTGATAATCACTCATTGGGCAGACGGGAGGCTGATGAGGTCACGTTGAGTTGAAATCATAACAGTGTCAAGTTTATACTTCTGGGAAGTATAATAAACAAAAAAGGGAAGATTTAAGAAGAGAATGACACTTTATTGGATATGAATATAGAATAATATATAGTATAATGGCAAGCCACATACTGTCCATGTACGTCATGGGGCTTATCTCAGTAATATTCCTCTTGAGTCACAAGTCTTAATCAAGTTGTGTTCTATTTAGGACCTGGATTGAGTGATCTCCGTCATAGATGGTTGACTGATAATGATGCCACTAGTTTACTGACTGGCCGGTGAGCCATTTGGTGAGCCATTCAGTGATCTACTTGGGGTGTTAATTCCCTAGAGGAATTAATCAAAGATTTTGCAACATCTCTCCCTGGGGTGCTGGAAGGCAGAGCCTTGGGGGTCTTCTTAAGAGTGTTGGGGACGCATGCTTGGTATTGATCCAGCTTGGCGTTGGGAACAGGGAGCCTGGAGTTTTGTTGTGCTGTTCTTGCTTTGCACAGGCGGAGGCGGCCGTGGTGCATACATTTTAGTTCAGTACAAGCTCCAATTCCTTTGATGAGGTAGGTGTTGTTGGGATTGACTTCCATGATAATGCCTGGTCCACGCAGTCCTGGGTCCAATTTGTGTTGGTCGTGGTTGACAACCCAGATTTTGTCCCCAACTTGGAATTTCTCTTGTTGCAATGAGATTGTTTCCCTTTCAACCCTTTGGTGTTTCATTTCCTCTTGGTCCTTTCTGACTTGTAGTACATTGGGGTCACTGTTGTCTGGCATCTTTGTGGGCAGAGGTAACTGTGGTCCTGAAGATGTACTAACAAGAGCAGGCTTTTGTTCATAGACAGTTTCATAAGGGCTTTTTCCTGTATTGCAGTTAACTCTTGTTCTACAGACCATGAGTGTGGTTGCGAGCATGTTGATCCAGGCCTTTGGATTGTTAGCAGATAACTTACTGAGGGCTTCTACAAGCGCGTTGTTTAGTTGTCCTACTTGTCCATTTGCTTGAGGATAGTATGGGCTGGTAGTGATGTGTTTTATTCCGTTTTTGGCAAGGTAAATTTTGGTGTCAATGGCCTTAAGTTTGATGCCTTCATCTGTGATTAGGAGGTCAGGGTTACTGAACTTGGCTATGATTTCTTTCCCAATGAATTGTCT
>QTSX02004750.1:0-15483 GCA_014839935.2 Entomophthora muscae | reverse complement strand
GAATAAAATAATAAAATAAGCCATAATTCATTATATTTTATGTAAAAATTATTATTCTTTCCTTATTTAATTTTAAACAAATGTTAAAAATAAAAAATAAAAATAATTAAGGAATTGTACTTTTTATTATTGTGGATTGGATGCCAGTTCAATTGATTAGGGGTGACAGAAAATCCATCTGTTTTTAATCGGTATTGAATTTCCTTTCATTTTGACATAAAAATAAAGTAAACAATTAAAATTTGGCCAAACGATAGAAAATGACCAGTGTGATTTTAGAAATGGTTTTAGCTTAAGTTATGCATTATTGAAACCAAACTAACAAAAAGAAAAGGAAACCAGAAAAATTAGTTTAAAACGAGTTCTGTCAACCGCTTTTCTGTCAAAATGACGGGAAATTGGTTGAAGGAACAAAAATTGATGGAACATTTTCCTGCCCCTTTCAACCAGATTTCTCAGAACTTTTAGTTCTTTAAGCCGAGGCTGGAGAGATGGTGTGGTTTATAAACTTCATCTGTTTTCGATTGAGATGGCAAACGAATATATTTGTTCATCTTCCAGTTTAGAATCCGATAGCTTAATAAATATTTAATAGATGCAGTATCCAACACCAATCTTTTTGATTGGCAGGAATTACGCGAAACTTTTAGCTGAGAAATCTTTTTCAAGTTTATAACTTTATTCCATGCTGCTTGCTTTGGATAACAGCCCCATCCCTGGATGCTCTGATGTCTATATTTAGATCAAACCCATCAAGGGTTGCCGAGGTTGACCTACGGTTTCGGATGGTCTCTTCTGGGGGATGCAAGTTATTTGGTGGCTGCTTTGTGAAGAGGCGTAAGGACTTGAACTGTTTAAGGGGTAGAAGTAGGTAATTATTTGATATTTAAATAATGCAAGAATAAGTAAGGGAATGGCTATTCAGGGATATTTTACATGTAAATTTTATGATTGGCTGGTGGGTTGTTTGTAATAATTCGAGGAACAAGTTGTATTTAGTATTGATCTTTGGAGATGCCACAGCTGTGGTAAGTTTAAATAGGTGAGGTTGGATTTATTTGAGCAATTAATGAGGTCCTTTGAATACGATGCAGTGGCTAGTGTAGTGGTACTGTCAGTCTCAGGGATGCTGGCTTTACTGGGGGTGGTCTGCAATGGGTTACTGCTGCAGGTGCTGTGGCGTATCAATGAGCTTTGGGGGTCGTTTACGTTCCGCCTCATCACATGCGCTGCCGTTGGGGATCTTGTGGCGTCGCTTACGACGGTGGGCATCGGCATGTTTCGCCTGGTGCTGGGATATCCAGGCGTTATGGAATCGGCATGGTACTGCCGCGTGTTTGGCTTTAGCCTGTTCTTCAGTCACAACTTGTCTGGGCTGCTGGTGAGTTTGATTGCGCTTGATCGCTATCTCGTCGTGAAGCACCGCCAGCGGCTCCATCCTGCGTATACTTGGGTGTTCGTTACGGTAGTTGCGCTGACCTTTGGTGCCGCCCTGGCATGCAATTCGTACCAAAACTCGTTCGCTGTGGATCCAACCTTCAGCTTCTGCCTCCCAAGCGGCAGCACCGAGTCCAGTGTCGCCGCGATATTCACTGAAGTCCTGGTCAACATCCCGCTTCTGGTGCTTGGCTTCTGCTACATCTCCATCTTCTTCATCATCCTCCGCATCCAGCGCCACAGCAAAGTCTTTTTCAAGACCCACATCCACCTGCGTGCCCTCCTCCTGATCATCGGCTACTTTATCTGCTACTTCCCCAAATTTTTTGGCACGCTATGGCGTCTGTGTACCAACACCCACCCGCCCTTTGTCTTCTACATCCTCATGCCACTTGGTCTCACTCTAGTCATGATCTTCAACCCCTTCCTTGTCCTGTTCCTAAACCATAGAGTTCACCAAGAAACCATCGCCATCTTCTATCCCCCCTCGCCAGAAATCACCACCGTTTTATAACCCAAAGGATTTGACTCAACCAAGCAACCATCATTTAAAATACTTTCCAAAATTAATAAACACTTACTTCCAAACCCAGATTTCCTTGCAATATTCACAATCCACCAAACAATAGAATCCATGAATACTTGCTTTATTACCTCACAAACTGCCCTCCAACAATAAGCTTTATACTTAAATTATTAAGCCATTACTAAAATAAAGGATATCTGTACACTTCCCCACCCAACAACAAAAAGAACATTACTTCTTAAAACTTTATAGCCTGTCAATATCAGAAGACACCACTTCCAGATAATTCATGTATATCCTTAGATTTTCTGGCATCCCCACCAGCTCCAATCATCTTCCTTTTCCCATAAGCTGATACCAAATCTGCCTGGACTAGTGCTTCTATAACGGATCCAGATCACCCCTGTTAAGATGAGCTTCAGCTCCCAAAAGTCCTTTTCAGCATGTCACCTATCTACACAGAAACTCTGGGACATCCCCATAGCTACAGATCCTTTCTAGCCCTTAATAAAGCTATCTTACCTTTAACCTTATCCTGGATTCTCCCTGCATCCCAAAGGATCAAAACACCCCTAAGAATTATAAAATTGGAGAATTAGGTGCTAGATCATCCCACCTATATGATTTGAGAATAGCTCAAATTAACCATGCAATAGAAAACATTATGTGCCATCTGGACTAAAGAAAAGAGAGTATGCCTAATCCCCAATAGTTAACTTTTATCCAGGGGCTTCATGCCCACAGATTTGAGCCACCCTGCCCCTATCAGGCCTGCCAGTTCATCAAACCCTCACAAATCAATTAACCCCCCACCCCTAGGGGGGATGATTACCTAAAGCCTCTGCATCCAAGGCTTCTTGATTAGCTATCATCAGATTTGCACTTTCCCAGAGAAAGGATCAGATGTGCTAAGACAACTGTAAATATTATTGAGTATATACTTCTGGGAAGTATAATAAACAAGATAAAGGGGAATATTATGAAGAGAATGATACTTTATTGGATGTGAATATAAGATTTTATATAGTATCATGGAAAGCCACATGCTGTTCATGTATGTCATGATGGTCATGGGACTTATCTGAGTAATGTTTCTCTTAAGTCACAAGGCTTACTCAAATTGTGTTCCGCTTAGGAGCTAGATTGTGTGATCCCTTTAATAGATGGTCAAATAATAGTGGAGCTACCATCTTAATGATTAGTTGGTGACTCATTCAGTGAACTACTTGGGGCATCAATTCCCCAAGAGGAATTAATCAAAGATGTTGTGATATCTCCCCCTGGAGTGCTGGAAGGTGGAGCCTTGGGGATTTTCTTGAGTGTGTTGGGGACCCAAGCTTGGTATCGATCCAGTTTGACGTTGGGAAAAAGGATTCTGGAGTTGTGCTGGGCTGTTCTTGCCTTACATAGGTGGAGTTGGTCATGGTGCATATGTTTTAGTTCAGTTTGGGCCCCAATTCCCTTGATAAGGTAGATATTGTTGGCTTGACTTCCATGACAATGCCTGGTCCACATAGCCCTGAATCTAACTTATGCTGGTTGTGGTTGACAACCCAGATTTTGTCTCAAACTTGGAATCTTTCCTGCTGCAGTGGGATTGCTTCTCTCAACTCTTTTTGTTCCATGTCTTCCTGGTCCTTTCTGGCACACTGTACATTGAGGTCATTGTCCTCTGGCACTTTCTTGGGCAGAGGTAACCAAGGTCCTGTAGACGTACTAACAAGGGCAGGCTTTTGTCCATAGACAAGTTTGTAAGGGCTTTTACCTGTGTTATGGTTGAACTGTGTTCTACAGACCATGAGTGCTGTTGGCAGCATGTCAAATCAGACCTTTGTATTGTTAGCAGATAACTTAATGAGGGCTTCTCTAAGCAAGCTGTTTAGTTGCTCTAATCATCCATTTTCTTGAAGGTGGTATGGGCTGGCTGTGATGTATTTTATCCCATTCTTGGCAAGGTAGATATTGGTGTCAATGGCCTTAAGTTTGGTGCCTCCATCTGTGATCAGGAGGTCAGGTTTCCCAAACTTGGCTATGATTTCTTTTCCAATAAATTGTCTCATGCCATTGCCTTTATGTTCTTTTGTAGCTTGTGCTACAGGCCATCTGGTTGCATAGTCAATAGCTGTTATGATGTACTTCTTGCCCTTGTTTTTGCCAGGCATTGGTCCCATGATATTCAATAACTATACCTTGAAAGGTTGTGTGATGGATACAGGTACTACTGTAAGGTCTTGTCCATAATGGTGCAAGGTTATAAACTAAAGTGTGCAAAGCATTGGGATTTAAATTTAAAGATATAAGAATGTAGGTACTGTCTGTAAGATGATCTTATAGAAACCCGCTAAAAACATATATTGCGTCACAAATGGAGTAATAGAGTGTAAAAACCCTAAGCAAAGAAGATAGAATAAAGTGTTCAATAGTGAACAATTTGTAACTAAAGGAATATCAATATAAGGATATTCTCTATTGGCAAATTGATACATATAACTATTAAAAGATTCCTTAAGGAAAAAAAATGGATACAACAAGCCTAAGGCTTGTTGTTTTACAAGTTCCATTTAGATTTAAAGGAAAAGGCTAAACTAAAAAATGAATTTTAAAAAAACAAAATTCTTAAAATTGCAAATTTGAAGTTTAAAAATTGTAAAGTTGAAGGGAAAAAATCACTTAGAATTTTGGCTTAAAGCCTACTCTTCACAAGCTTTTTATTTATAGTTAATTTTCTTCAGTTAGAAATGATTGGCATGGGGGAAAAACAGCCAAGGACAGGAGAAACTGGAGAAGTTGGAAGAGCCTGGAGGAAAAGTAGGAGAAAGAAAACCCAGTAAACTAGCAGATCAGCAACATAAAAGCTGGAGGAGCGGCAACAACGTAAGCGGGGAGGGTTTTGAAAGGTAAGTGAGTAAAAAAAAATTCTAACTTTAAAGTAGATATATATATAAAAGTTAAGGCAAGCAACAGAGCAAACAACAATGACAACAATTTGAAAGCAAATGGAATCAAAAAACAAGGCAATTGATTTAAAAATACTTAATTATAAACTTTCAATTTAAATTTTCAACATTAAAATAATGAAGAATCTAATCCAAACAAAAATAATAAATATTAAAATTTCAAAGAGCCTGCCCTTCAGGGCAGGGGCATGACAACTACTGACTTGGGTGGTGCCTTGGTTTGGGTGTACTTTTCACAGACTTTGCATTGTTCCAGTACCTCTCTGATATCATCTAGAATGTTGGGCCACCAGTAGCATGTTTTGAGGTACTTATGTAAGTTCCTGCTACGTGTATGTCCCAGGTCTCTGTGATATTGGAGGATTGTGTTAATCTTTTTCATTGACAGGACATAGGATACAATGTCATCATTTGGAAGTATTTGGTGCAAGGTACCATATACGTTTTTGAACATATGTTTAATCTTAAGGACCTTCTCTTTTATGTCCATTGGGGTCCCAGGTGGGAACCCTTCCTGGAGATTCCCCATGATTAACATGGGCCAGTTGGGGTCACCATCAGTGCAAAGAACATGTTTGCTCTATAGCCTTGATAGGGCATCTGCAGTAAGCATTTCCTTGCCTGGCTTGCATTCAATTTGCATGGGGTATCTCTGTATGAGGCTCATTCATTTGGCTTGTCTTCTTGACCGGTGTTGTTGTGTTTTGAAGAATATCAGTGAATTGTGGTTGGTGAGTACTTTGAACATTTGGGCCCCTTCCAGATAGCATTGCCGTTTCATGAGGCAATGTATGATGGCTACTAACTCTTTATTGTGTATGGGATATCTTTGTTTGCTGTTGGATAGTTTCCTTAAACATATGCCACGGGGAAGAAGCCCTTTTCTGCTGTTTGGATACAGAGTACTCCTCCTATGGCGTAGTCAGATGTGTTGGTTTCAAACTCATAGATTCCCTTACAATCCGGATATTGAAGAATAGGGGCAGTGATCATACATTCCTTTAGTTAGCAGAAGTGCTGGTCTCACAGTGGCGTCCAGACAAACTTGGTTATTTTTCCTGTAATGGGAGACAGAGGGCTGTTAGAGCACCACAATCAGGGATGAACCTGCTTACGTAGGCTACCATCCCAATAAATGTGCAGAGTTTGCTCTTACTTCTTGGGGCTGATATTTTAGTCATGGTGTGTATCTTGTCTGGATCTGGTTTGATCCTGTCCTTACTGATAATGTGACCAAGAAATGGGAGTTCAGCTGAAAAGAATTTGAACTTCAATGGTTTTGCAATCAGTTGGTTTTCTTCAAGGGTGCAGAAAACCAGGCAGATATCTTCCCAGTGCTGTTTGAGGTTTGGGTCATAGATGATGATGTTGTTCATGTAGATAATTGTCTGTTTTCTAATATGTTCTTTGAAGACCTTGTTCATGAAGGTCATAAAGATTCTGGGGGCATTAGTCATCCCAAAATCAAGAATGACACATTCAAAAAATCTGTATTTAGTTCTAAATTCAGTCTTTGGAATGTCCTCAGGCTTTGTGCAAATTTGATGGTATCCTGCTGTCAAATTGATCTTTGTAAAGATTTGGGACCCCCCAGGACGTCAAAAAGGTCATCAATCAGGGGCAGGGGATACCTGTTCTTAATTGTGACCTCATTGAGTGCTCTGTAGTCTGTGACTAGACAGAGGCTTCTGTCTTTCTTGGCTAAAAAGAAGACAGCGGCGCCAAAAGGCAACTTTGATGGTTGTATGAGTTCTTTTTGAGGGCATCATTAAGATAAGTTTTTAGGATGTTGTCTTCTTGTGGTGTGAGGCGGTAGATAGTTTATGCCTTAGGTACACTCCCTTTTAGGTCAATCTCATTTTGTATGCCGCAATCTGGTGGTAAACCTGGCAGGGCTTCTTGGAAGACAGAGAGAAACACACTGACTATTTGATCTCAGATATTGTTCTCTTCATGTCTAGTCTCTGTATTTTTTAAGTGGATAACTTTGTATGTACAGGTGTTCCAGTTGATCTTTCTAGGGTCAGTTTCCTCTTCTGTTTCCACAATTTTCACAAACACATGATCTTTCATAAGCATTTCAAGATGAGAGGGGTAAACATGGTGATGCACCTCACCTTGCTGTATGGTGAGGGTAGTGCTATCCCAATCAATATGGGGTTTGGTCTTTCTCATCCAATCCAGGCCAAGTTTAACATCATAATTGGGTATTGGTATATAAGGGCCACTGAGCATAGTTTGTATGTCTCCAATTTGGGTGCAGAAAGGTTTTGCCTCTTGTGTGACTGGTGTGCTTTGGTTGTCTGCCATGATGACTCTCTTGATGTTGCTTCAGCCTGTTGGTAGTTTCACAAGGTCAGCAAATTTCTTGTCAACAAGGGATTGGTCTGCTCCAGTGTCAAATAGTGTGGTGCCCTGATATCTGCACAAGCGGAAAGAATAAGTGAGGAGTTTATTTCCTGTTTGGGAAGCAAACAGCAGAGGGTTGCTGGAGGGTACTTGGATCATGGTGATTGAATCCACATCCTGGTTTCTGTACAAGTCTTGTAAAGTGGGAGATGGTGTCTCACCTAAGCAATCCCCTGAGCTTTTACCTCCTTGTTGGTATCTTCATTACTTGCTTGGTTAGCCTGCACTGTACAGTTACCAGTTTAAGGATGGTAGTTGTTGGCTTGATTATTTTGCTTGTTTAGTTGAGAGTCCTTCTTGGCTGTAGGGCTCTCCTTGCGCTTATTTGTTGCATGTAGGTCATCAGACTTTTGAGCTGCGCGCTTTCCTTTCAAGAATACATCTTCAAGGTTATTGCAGCAGGTCATGTCAAACTGTTGCCTAATGTGCGTGGGGAGGCCATTGTAGAAGTCCAACTGTGGCCTGGGTTCATCAAATTTGATGGTGTTGGGAGCACAGTTGCGTAGATTCTTGTATGCAGCAATGTATTCCTCAATTTTTCCTGTCATTTTGAATGTTCTGAGTTTGTTCATAATTACAACGTCAGAGTCCTTCATGGAGAACTTTTTGAGAAAGGCAGCTTTGAATACCTCTCAGTTTTCCTTTTGGTCAGGGTGCTGGGCTAACCATTTGCTTACAAAACGGGATGTGGTTCCTGTGACGCAAAGGGCTATCTCACTGACCCAGAGTCTGCAGGGGTAGTCCACTTGATCAAATTTGCTTTGTGTACTTTTGATCCAGAGGGAGGCCTTTTCCGTATGTAGTCCTGCAAAAGACCCAATTTCTGCTGAACGTAGACGTTGGAATACAATTTTAGGTATTTCAGGTTTCTGTGGTTCTGTTGCAACTGGGGCTGCAGGTAACAGTCTTTGGGCTTTGAGAGTGTTGTACTATTTGATGGGTACAAGGACCTTGTTGTTGATGAAAAGGCCTTCAGGGATGTCTTGTCCTTCTTTGTAGTCTCTCCAGCCGTTAGGGAGTACCATTGCTTGGGTCCTTTTCTTAGGAGGAATTTTCCCTTTAAGTTGGGTAGGTATGGATAACCTACCTGTGCTACTACTGTTGAGTATATACTTCTGTGAAGTATAATAAACAAGATAAAGGGGAATATTAAGAAGAGAATGATACTTTATTAGATATGAATATAGAATAATATATAGTATCATGGAAAGCCACATGCTGTTCATGTATGTCATGATGGTTGTGGGGCTTATCTGAGTAATGTTTCTCTTAAGTCACAAGGCTTACTCAAGTTGTGTTTCACTTAGGAGCTAGATTGTGTGATCCCTGTAATAGATGGTCAAATGATAGTGGTGCCACTATTTTAATGATTAGTTGGTGAGCCATTCAATGACTCATTTGGTGAACTACTTATGGAGTCAGTTCCCTGAGAGGGAGTAATCAAAGATATTGCAACAATATCAGATATTGGCAGCCACCTCAAAGTAAATCCTACCAGAAAAGAAGATATATTGCCATCAAAGCAGATCCTAAATTTTACCTATCCAAATTAAATGGTGAGATCAAGTATACAGAGTAAATGTTGGCAGGATTCAAAGTTAGGGTTAGATTTAAGGTAGCTATCCTGAGCAGGGTTGTAATATCTGAGGATGCTCATATTGCTGTTACCCACTTAATCTGATGGTGTCAATATCTAACATCACTTAGTTCACTTAAAACTGATACTTTAACTAGCTGGATAGCCTGGTTGAGTGAAGATGATGGTTCTATCACCTTGGAGATAAAATCTCTCAGGAATCACAGCTTTCTCATCTGGAGCATATTTTCATGCTCATACTACTCACCCTATTTGAACTTGGAGCTCAGCATAGCTGTGAGGGTTTTTAAAGATATATGATCTGGACTAGAATTGGTATTAGATCAACCTGTTTAGCATAAAATAAAACTTATAAAGAGAGCCCATTTTACCACAGTTACATAAGGAGTAATGATATAACTCACTATCTCAGATGTTTACCTGCAGGCAACCTTTTTCAAGGAGGTATCTAAATTCAGATAGTGAAGGTATCACTATGAGAACTTTTCATCACTAATATACCTTACTGGTAATTGCATCCATATTTATGCCTTGATCACTTTGACCCTAACTCAGCAACCCAAGTTCCAGCTCCAACAAAGCAGTTAATTCTGCCAGCTCCCTGGGTTGAAATTAATTTAATTGTGCAGATCAGCTTCCAGAAGCCTTAGTGGGGTGTCTTATCATCCCCCTCTTCCAGGATTTGGGTGGATCAGCAGCCAGAAACCCTTGATTGTGGGGGTTATCTTGCTAAGATGCCCAAATTAGATGTTCACCCAAAGATCTCTCCCAGGGCAGCTTGATTTTTACTCCAAAGTCAAGGCTGTGTCTGGTAATTCTTTTGGTTATGTTCTGAGTGTTTCAATACATTTAGATGCCCCACTCAGAATTTTTTGTCTCAAAGATGATTGATACCTGATAAGAAGCTAGCCAAAACCACAGTAATAGTAAGGGCAAGGGAATTAATTAGGCAGTCTAATAATGGGTGTTATAAAAAATCTGATTTGTCCAGATTAGAGCCTTAGCGTCATGAGGTCTTTAAATTTGCCATGAAGGTTAGATTTAACAAAAGTACCCAGAGATATGATTAACAGTAAATTGGCCATGGGGTTTAAAAGGTTGGCTGTTTCAACCCACAGCAATAATGTCTTGGTAGGAGGTGATCAGCTGGCTCATAGCTGACACAATTAAAAGCTTGTATCAGGAATCTAGATTCTCTACAGGGGCTTAGCACAGGGAGAAAGAAATACTTCAAATCCATAGAGGGTGCAAGCATTCTTATATGAGCATGTGATTATGAAGCATACTTGTGACATCTCTTGATGGTCAAGAGCTATCTGACCCTTTTATGTAAAGATCCCAGAGATTTCCCCTCTTCATCATAGATCACACATTAATAAATCTGGATTGTGGTTTTTGGGGAAAATTTTTTAACAGTGTATACACCAGCAATTAAAATATGGGAAACTAGCTAACGTCTTTATTGTAAGATGAAAAATTATAAAGTTTAGGTGAATTACTTAGGAGGAACAAGATATCTGCTGATCAATTACTTGGATGAGTAGAAGGGTGGCTTGATCCTAGTAATGAGTTGAGCGCTAAATTGAGTCTGTTCTGGATTTTTATTACTGGCAGTTTGTATTTTATTGTTTAGTAAATCAAGATGAATTCTGATTTTGGATCCATGTATCAGGATATTCAAATCAAGGGTCAAGGGTTTTTTGTGAAGAGCTTTGCTGGGGGGTCAACCCCAAAGTTTCAACACAAAGTTTTCTCCTAGACAGCTCTGGAGAAGTCTTAGAAAGATCTGGAAGTTGCCAAGGACTAGCCTGAGGAGACACTAAATGAGATCAGAGAGGCATAACACAGGTTATTTGAAGGCTATTTTAGTAAAGAAAGCACACTAGAGAGGGAACAAATGTTCTCTTTAGATGCCTAAATATTGATACTGGAAAAAAGATTAAATCTTCCTATACATGAAAGCCCCAGCAGATCAAGAAAGAGAGAAATTTATTTGAGAAAAGAGAAAATTATTAGGGCTATACCTAAATATTGTGAAGTCCCTAGGTTTTAACTGATGTAAACCTGGGATTAAATACCAGTATTACTAATTTATAATTGGAGCTAGATGAAGCTCAACTCAAAGACTTCTTGCTAATATGGAGTCAAGCTAGGGCAGATAATATAGGCAATGAATCTATAATCCAGAACCAAGGAGCTAATTGATGAAAAAATAATTTTTCAAATAGGTTCCTTGTACTTATAGGAGCCCTTTTAAGTTCCAATGATCTTTTAGATTTTTAATGATTAAGGAATACTTGGATAGCCCCTAGAACAATATTTAATCTTGATGAGGATCATTTTACATTCTAGAGTATCATAGATAATATTTTTTAGTTAAAAGATAATTGCTTTTATATAACATTGTTTAAACCCAGTTCCTGTCCCCACTAGCATGGCCTCACCTTTCTTAGCAATAAAGAAGATGGCTTGGCATATGTGACAGAGAGGTTAAATACAGCCTGTATCCTTTTTCTTACCAGAAGTTGACCAAAGGGTTTAATTGCTAAGGCTAAAGTACCTGGTGTGCCTTCCATATGAATTTTTATATGCACATGTCCAGAATTTGTGATGGCTCATAGTGGAGAAAGTTTGATCAACACATCACTGAAAAATAGCTGCCCAGGGAGGGGGCCAAGAGATTTACTAAATTTAGGGAATATCCTCAGCATTTCTAGTTAAAGTTGAGCCTTCAGCTTGGGAGTGATATCTAAAGTGTCCCTGAAATTTTGAGGCAGCTGATTGTTAGACAGCCTAGTCTGAAATCAGCATTATGTATCAAATTTTAAGGATGGTATGGGGGTGGATAAATACCCACAGAAAGCTTTTTTATTATAAAGTGGCTACCTTGAGACAAGGGAAATCTCCTGGTATCAGCCAGCTTTTATACCTTCAATTGTGTTGTCAGCTGTCTAGTAGATCGGGCTAAAAACTTACGTTTAACCCTGGGTTTATCTTCTAAGAGCCTACTAATAGAAATATTTTTTTCAGCCACTAAAAGAAGGAATTAAGCCAAACCTGTTAATTCTTATAGACTACCTACCTATAAGTTAGTACTGATATAATAAATATGGCTAATATTTCATAATAAAGGCTCTCAGTCTCATGGTTCAAGGGGGTTGTTGGCAGTCAAATAGAAGTTGCCTACCTGGGTCAATGACACATCTTTTAGATGCTTCAAGCCAGTATTCTGTCACCTGGGAAGCAGGATATTGCTTTCATTTTGGATTAAATTGTCCAAAATTCTTGTGTAGACTTCTGGGCTTACTTGCTTATAAATAGAGACCTTCATATCTCTGGAGATGAGCTGTGCAGATACAAAAACTTTTAATTCCCATGGCAGCCTTATATTTGTGCCAAAACCTACTATTGCAACTTCAGGGTTATCCCTCCTGCAAAGTTCCTCACAAGAAGCCCTGTACTGCTTGGCTTAAATATACTGGTACTTGAAGCAAAGTACAGAAGTCAACTTGAGTTACCAAACAAGGGAACCAGAACCAATAAAGACTTAAATCAGTGACAACTCAATTTAGTGCCTCATTCATTAGTAGGATCAAGCCACCCCTGCCCATTCAAGTGATTGATCAGCAGAAACCTTATCCCTCCTAAGCAATTCATCATAGCTATATAATTTCATTATCAATAAAGATAATTGTCAAGTTGCGCTCTTCTATACTGAAATAGGAGAGAACTAAGCGGGAAGTCTTTATAACAAAAGTCTTGCAGTTCAAGATAAGTTGGAGTTAGCAGCCTGGGCATTGCAACAAGGTAAAGTGTATTGATTTTTGGCCTGTAGTTGGGATAATGTAAATATAACTCTTCCTAAATGGTAGTAAGAGGGCACTTGAAGCTTAAAGGGAAAGCACATAAGCAGAGTATAGATAAACTTAGATTTATTTAGAAATGCAATTCCCTTAAATACCAAGGGAGTTAATTGATGTATCATTGGTGGAGACACCAATGTGGCATACTACAGGTAGAGGCGCGGCTGACTCACTAATTGCTCTTGATCCATTCTTGGGTAAACCAAACACCTCAGAGCAAGAGCAAAACCCTTCAATTTTAAAACCATTATTGAGTGCCAAACCATCTTTTTGTCCAATTGTTAATACACCAGAAGTCAGGCTTACGCAAATAATGTTTTAGTTTCTAAACATCTTCCCCTTGTAACTCTGTTAAATCAGCACAGCTATGACACTACCTTGCAGTGTTTCAGCAATATGGTAGCTCCGTACCAAAGCTGGTTTGAAACTTAGGGCCCAGGCCCATGTTTGATATTATTTGGTGGCTTTGCATCCCCTTGAAGATTATCTTTGGCTTCATTGCTGAAGACAAAATTCCATCATTCTGGGTATTGTTTAAAGTTGCCTTTTCTCCTTAATACTCATTTGAGGGTAATATAAATATGTATGATAATTTTAAAAATAGGGGACAGGAATACCAAAGGTGATGCATGAGGAGAATAGTAAAAACAGCAAATATATTCCAGCCAAATTAATTTTACAGGGAGTTTAATTCATAATGATTGAGTAGGGGTCTGGGACTGGGTCAAGCTATGAAGATAATGCTAGACCAAGATGGGTCAGAAATTGAGAGGAACAAGTAACGCTGTGAGGGAAAGCCATATAAAAAAGAATACTGAGGGATCCTCTGATTTGATAAAGTTGACGGGAGATACAGCATCAAAAAGGGGTGGTACAAGGTTTAAACTAAGCCTCTAATTGGTGGTATAGGCTTTTTTATTATCTGCTGACCAGAAATGCTTGGAAAATGTGGAGGCTGGTTTCTGCAATGATCTGTTGGACCAATCAATCAAGTACTCAGATCCTCACATATTTTATATATATGGGTTTATTGCTGTTTTATATTCTTTCTTATCTTTTGATGAAGCATAGTTTCCCCTTTAATGTTCTAGTTTACCTGATGAGGTTGACTATATGGCCAAGCAATTAGTTGAGCCTTTAAATTCAAAGTGGCCAAGGATTAGTTATCCTATGGTGTTCCTGCTCCTAGGAGGTCACCAAAGTATGTCCTGCATCAAAGCCAGGGACTGTCTGGGTTGAGATGACATACTTAGGGATACTTATTATATTAAGAGATCAAATTTAAATTATCTCAACACTCAAAAAGGAGAACCACCATGCCCCCAATCATCATTATCAATCAATAACTAGAGGAAAACATATTTTACAGCAATGCATGGGCTACCAAAACATCTCCATCATCTAGGGGGCTGTTTGCATGATAACTTTCAGTACATTAATATCCCAGATCTAAAGGTTATTTGCCCTGCTTTACCTATTCCTTAACCAGGAGTCTTCTATGAGTGAATAGACTAAAGTTCTGCCTCACAATTCTCTTGCCCAGCTCCAAAATCATTATCACTAGGGAAGTTCTTTGTCACAAAAAGGGAGAATAGGGATAAAGATAGTCTTTATTAACAGAAGGAAGATCCCCTTAGAAACTTTCTGGTTTGCCATTATTTTGGAGTCCTTTTGACTAGCTACTGCTTCAAAAAGCACTTCTTAACTCTTTAGAATGCATCAGGTTACTTCAAACTAGCCATATGTGTAACCATCAAGGTGCAAATCAAGCGCCCAACAAAGATCCTTCTTGCAACATTTTTTTTCAAAGACCTCTTCAACTTTCCAGCCTGCCTCCTACTTATAGCGCCTTGTTCCCAACATTTGTGCTTTCAGAATGGTTTTCTTCAAAAGCTTAAACTATTAGTGCCCACTTTCTATATAATAAAATAAGCTTACACACTTACTTTCTCAAAATATTTAAGTATTGATTTGCTACTTTATTGCTTATACTTTAAGCTTTTGGCCTCCAACCAATCATATTCATCAGGAAAAATGCCCTCAAACCAACCAAAAATTTCAGCGTTAAAAGACTACACCTTTTCTGAATATCACCATAATCCAACTAGGAAATCCATTCCCACTGCTCAAACTGCTCAAAGCGTTAACACTTTGCTCACCAAATTGTTCACCAGTTCCCTGTTTCATCACCAGCCTCTGCTGCATTCAACCTTGGCCAAATAAATTGTAGGGTAATATTTAAATTTTCCTTCTTGATCTTCTTCAATGTTTGCCCAAATCTTTACTCTCATCGTGAAATCTAGGGAAAACATCCCACCAAACCAGCTTTGTATCCTGATTTCATAACAAAATACCTTCATCTACTACAGGTAATCACTAAGTAACCCTCTTTCCTGCAACTTCCTCAGCACTTCCTCCTTTATTTTGCCATTATAGCAAAACCAAGGCAAAACATTTCACCTTTGGCTACCTCAGTAAATCAATTCAGAGAAATGTTGGAACATTTCCCTGGATTGTTCCAACATTAGCCTGATAGCCTAGTACCTAGCATAACTATTGAGAAAATTATCAAGCCCCTACAGATGGCCTCTATACTGGCTTATTCTTGGTAGTTATCATCACTAAACACCTCAGACTTATAAAATAAGTCTCCACCAGTGAATCAACCTAGAATGGACCCCCATCAGTACCCTA
>QTSX02004749.1:0-15535 GCA_014839935.2 Entomophthora muscae | reverse complement strand
AACTACTGTATATATATTTTAAATTTTATTATGTGAGCAAAAACACACAGAAAATGGTTAATATTTGCTGGTTTGCTTAAATTCAATTAAGCACACTATGAAAAAACATAGTAAATTTTTTAAAAAAAGTCAACAGTGCCAATGTTGTCTCTGATAATGTCTGCATTTTTTCTGGTCAACAGTGTGAATTCAGCATATTTTTGCTAATTGTCTTTCATTATATCAACACTTTTCATATATAAAACTTTATGTTTTACACAATAAAAACATCTGATTTTTTGATATGTTGTGTTTTCAACTTTTCTCTTTCATATTTTTTTTGGTTTTCAAAAAAATTTATATCTAAATATAATACTTTTGCATATTTATAACTTAAAACTTTTTATTTAAAACTTTAATAAACCAAAAACTTATACAGCATTTTAATTTTTTAAATTTTAATAAATGTCATACAAGGTTTAACTTTTTATGTTTTATGTTTTTTAAGTTGCTTTGACTTGGTTTTTAAATAAATTGCTTTTTTTAGAATATTTTATTAATTATTTTAGGACAAGAATACTTCCAAACAGCCCAAAGAAACCAAGCGTCCCCCAAGGCTATCAAAGCTCCCAAAAGAAACCAGCATACACCAAGAATGCTGCCTCCAAGCCCTCCCCAGAGCCCTCCCCTCCCCTGAGCAGAGCCCAGCTCACTCCACTGGGGGAGAGGAATCTGATGTTTCACTTACAGACCACAGCTTCTATCCCTGAGCTTCAGATGAGGAGCCTTCCAAGAAGCGCCGCCAGGCCCAAAAGACCCCACCCAAGGATAAGTCTCATCCATATGAGGAGCACCCCAACAAGCCCTCTTTTCTTTCCAAACACCAAGCTCTCCCCATTCCAGCTCATTGGAGGATGACTCTAAGCCCCAGCCTGACTACTTCCCTGGCTTCTGCCATGTTCTTACTGGCCCCTGAGACCCTCTGTTGGCCAGCAACATCTGAAATGTTGAGGGAAAGGTCAAGGTCCCTTATTACCTGCCAAAGTTTTTCCTCATCATGAGCATCAAAAGTGGGCCAGCCATTGTGGCCAATGGTTAAATTTTCTCCTGCAATAATGCCAACCAGGGCTTCAAGAGCCGTCATTATACCTTCAAGAATCACTATTGCCCAGTGCGTCTCAACACTGAGCACTGGGACAAAGCCCAAATCATCAAGGGCAAGCACACTTGTGTCATGCTTAATACCACCATCTCTTGCCTCCTAAAATGGTATCTGGTTCAGATCATGCCCACCTCAAAGGATCTTTTTCCAACCCAGCTGGCCATGTTTGTGTGCAAGTACCTCTCCCCCATCAACCTCAAGAGGGTGCTAACCCATAGCCAGTTAGTTAAATTTGTGAGCAATAATTGTCAAGCCTCAAACCCCCTGGCCAAGAGCTCCACTACCATTAAAGACCTGGTCCTCTCTGATGTCCTCAAGAAAAACAAGGATAGATTGGTGTTCCTGATCCATGACAATGGGAAGAAAGTAACAGATAGGATCATAGCCTACACCACAACCCAAAACCTGGAGCAGCTCAATACTGCTACCACCTAGATGTGTGACGGCACTTTTGCTACTTGCCCCTCCATATTCAAGCAGCTTTGGGTCCTGCATGGTCAGTTTAATGACTAGTTTATCACCCTTGTCTTCTTTCTCCTTCCTGGTGCCAAGACTGAAGTCTACACCAGAGCTCTCAAAATTGTTTGGGATGCTTTAAGTTCCCTTCCTGCCAGCATTCTTCCCCCTCTTTCCCACGCCACCAGAGCAAACCCTTCCTCTTCCAAGAAGGATGAGTCTGCCCTAGCCACTGAGCTGCTAGCTTATGTACACTCACTTGTGCCAAAGTTTATCATCATGGACTTTGAGCTTGCTCAGTTCATAGCCTTTGAGGCCACCCTTAATAGAGAAGTTCAGGGTTTCTTCTTCCATTTTAGGCAGGTCCTTATTAAACATCTCAAGAGCAAGAAGGAGCTCTTTGACAAGTACTTAAATGATGGTACCAGGAAGTGATGTTTTGCCATGACCCAGCTTACTGCCTTGAATTTTTTATGGCCTGAGCATACTGGTCTTGGCTTTGAGGCCATCCTGGAGGATGCTTAAAATGAAGAAGCTTCCTTTATCTTCAAGGGCTACCTTGAGTACTTTGAGTGTCAATGGGTAGAAAAGTAGATGACTGCTAGGAGAGGAAATAGTGGGGTAACTTTCCCTTGAAACTTCCAGAGTTCCTGCATCAATGAGGAGATGAAGATAACTTCTAGTCTTGATGTGTGGCATAAATATCTCAAGACCAAGTTTTAGGCCAACCCCAAATTCAACAAATTTTTTCTGAAGCTGCAGGAAGAGCAGGCCAGGAATGTCTCCAAGTTCTGTGACCTGGACAACCAGATGGCACCCAAAAAGAAGAGTAGTAAAACCAGGACTACCAGGAGGCGGTACAAAAGATAGCTAAGAAGAAGTACAAGGCAACAGAAAAAAAATAACTTGAGGACATTGCTACTGCCCTTGTGTAAAGACCCAACAATTGGGGGAGTATTCTAGCTAAGTATGGTCCCAAGTTTTCCACTTGGAACCCAGTGAGCGCTTTTACAATTGGGTAGACTGTCATCACCCATCAAAACACTTTTGTGTGGACATTAAATCAACCAAAATTACAGGCAAAATACATAAGTATTTGGTAAACCACAGTATAGATTGCAATGGACTGAGTTAATTGGGCAATACCAGGGCAGGTCAGGAATACTGTTCAGAGGAATTTAGCTGGGCTGGCTCCTTGTAATATTACTTGTTGAAAGGATTGGTGAATGGCCTGTGTAATTGAAATTGTTGTTGGTGACCCCCAATCCCGAGGCAGGCTGTGAGCCCAGCCAAGAAGATAAGGTGGTTTATCTCCTTAGTCCTGAGAAGGGCATAAAAAGCTTAGTGGCTTGGACTTTCTGTTGTTTAAAGCCTGGATGATTTATGTGATATTATTGAGGAATAATTCACTCAATAAAAGTACAAGCTATCATCAAGTAGATGAGCTTTATTATATACTATCAGCCTTGGTGAGGCATGAATATTGAAAAACATTGTACAGGGAATGTCAGGGCCCAGAATTCCTTGGACAATCAGATGGCCTTCCTAGAGGCAAAATGCCCCACAGCTTAGAACTCTTACCAATTGTCTCCCAGAGCAAGAAAACCCCCTTTTAATTAAAAAATGGCCTGGGATTTGAGAGGCACACAAGCCTCAAATCCCTGGCTTCAATTCTATTATCAAAGTTGGGCCTCTTAATTATCAGAACATGGTACATTGGGAGCACAATCATTTGATTGCGCAATTGGGCGCTCAATTGCTTGCAGGTTATATAAATAACTGTGGCATCTTGACATGCTGCAGCTCAAGCAAGGTTTCTGTTATACCAACCAATGAACATCCACCTCCAGGCCCAAGTATGCAAATTCCAGCCAAAATCATAAGTTTAACTGAAATTAATGCCATCAGTTCTCTGGTGGCACAAGAGGCCTCAAAATTACCAGTAAGTATAAGTAGTGAGGAGGAGAAGCCCTCCTCACTGTTGACATCTTAAAAATAAACAACTTTATGCTCAGGATTCATTATTTTCTTGCAAGAACTATCTACTTTTGTACCAATATAACTATTAAGTTTGCATTTATTTGTAACTCCACTACACTTTACAACCTCATGTATCTGCTACCTCCTGGCTAGGGTTGCGGCATACCAAAAAAGGGATGATTAAGGCATTTGCTGTAATTGTCCCGTCCACCCTTTCCCGTAACCTTCTTTTGGATTCCCCTACGCTGGGGGAATCCAAAATCACCAAAAAAGAAGGTGATGGAAGGCTTTTTGCTTTCCAGATTTGAGTTAATTTTTAAAAAAATTCACAATAAAATTTATTTTTTAAAGCTTATTAAATTTCAAATTTGCTTATTTTAAATTTTAAAGAATAGAAAATTTCAATATATATATATATATATATATTATTTTAAAAAAAATAAAATACGAAATAGAACACCCTTCTGAGGGTGTAGAGGGAACAATTACAAGAGAATCTTCTCAAAGAAGATTCTCTTGTAATTGTTTCCAGATTTTGGACGGGTGCTTCTTTTCTTAAAAGGAGCCACCTGTCTGAAATCTGACGCAGCCCTACTCCTGGCCACCAAGAGTGATCATTTTGCCCTTCATGCTGGATATTCCTCCTACTCCCCCTGCCAACTGTGCCTCCTGCACAGGACTTCAGTAAGTTGGGTTTTGTCTATATCACAGTATTGGGGCTGGCCAACCAGGCCGTTCCCCACACTGAAAGTTGGTGTCCCTGGGCCACTGCTGTAAACTATCTTGTCAGGATTGTACCTATTGTGTACATGGCCTTCCAGGCCCAGCCTGCCTCTCCTGTGGGATTCCAGCCATACTCTGGTATGGGCAATGACAAAGATTGACTGTAGGCTCCATCTCTGGGGACCAGGGAGCTGCTCACCTGTGTTTCAAGGATCAATTCCTCCCTGATTCAAACCACAAATTCCAATAAAGAGGAGGACACCAGTGTGAACTTGTCAATGGTGGTGTCCACCAAAAAACACAATCAGCTGCCTAATGAAGACAAAGAGACTCTCAACATTGGCCTAATGAATCTAAGATATATCTTGGTAGCCAATCATAATCCAGTCCCCAAGAAAGACACTGACCAACAAGCTGTCCTGGGAATAACGCTCTAGAACAGAAGAGTTTTGCTACCCTTCTGAAAGAACCAGCCAACAAACATCCATCTTAAGCCTGTGCCATTTTTCTGCACACAAACCCAGGTGTTTTGCCTGTCCAAATTTCCATTTCAAGTTTATCTGAATCCCAACCATTAGAGTTAAAGCCTGGTAGTGGAGTACTATATGAACCCATAGACCCTGTACCAGACTTTATTGCTTTTTTGTTATAAAGGTTAAGAGATATTGGTTTCCCAATTATTGCTGTATTTTATCTTAATAATCTTACAGTTCACCTCTAATACTTTCAGCTCTCCAGCTATACTGCCTGCAAGTTTTTGTCCTTCAGGCGCTCTCTTTGGTCCTGTTTACTTCATAGAGTACCCATCAAAACCTAAATGACAGTGATTAACCTCCAAGAGCATACTAGTAAGCAACTCTGTGGCCTGTAATAAAGAATTGACCAGATTTAACAGAAAGAGTCCTTGGTTTATTACTGAACCCCAACTGTTTAAAGATAAATACAACTTCCTTCCTGCCTACCAACTAACATGGAGCTGTCCCTTACCCCAAAACTGATGCCTGTGTCTGCCTCTGAGCTTCCCCTGGATAACTCCAATAAGCTGTTTGAAATAGTTTATATCACCCTCTAATGAGTGATAGACACTATAATCCCAGATTTTAGCCTGTGGTCCTGGATAAAGAAATCCATGTTTTACCTCTTCAAACAAGCACCAATCCTCTGGTGGGCTCTGCCTGCTTAGCCTGCAGCTCATCCAGCCCCAGATTATGATAGGCCAACACCCAGGGTTGATTCCTTGACAATAGGGCTTATATGTAGCATCAAAAACTGGATGAAACTTTTGTATGTTGCTTGTTGGGACTGACTTCTGACGGCAAACAAGCTCAAATACCAAATAAGTGGGCTCAACTTCCTTGCTGTTCTCTGTTTAGACGTGTCAACCTTGGTAGCCTTTCTGGATAGCTTGAGCATCCTGGTATTTATGCTTTGTATCTCTGAACCTGTACAGCTTGAACTAGTTGTTGTGTCTATGCAATATCACCTATATTATCTGATCTCCTTTCTCCTTCCTGAGTTAGCACTTGTGTTGCACTCACACATTTTTTGACCCACAGAAGCGTTTCCAACCACAGTGCACACTGGCTGCGTTGTCACTATGTTGTTTTGTTCCTTTTTATTTTACTATAAAATAAAATTATAAATCAAGTTAAATTAAACCAGACCTATAGTTTTAAAGTTTGCTATTTATCTGAATAGGGTTATTTAATCAGAATGTGTAACACCCAACTGCATGTTTATAGATCTTTTATGTCTTAATTAATCATTTTTGGTTTTAAGTAAATCATTTAAAATCACTAAATCAATTTATATACATTTCCCCCATATTTAAACATCCATAATTTTTTTAAAAAATCTATGTTTAAGATCATGCATCTTATTTTAGATAACTAGGTATCATTATTGTTTACAGCTCATTTCACACATCATCTGGGTACTTTTGTTTGTTGGTTAAGTTGCTATAGTGCTTTGTTTTGGGATTCAGTTTTGACTCACTGCGCCTGAGTTTATTTTGTCACCAATTTACCTAGCAAACATAGATATACCAAATGACAATTCAAACAGTCTTGTATGTGATTCCATGTATTTTGTACTGCATTCTGACTAGTTTTTGTTTGCTTTTTGGATTGCTCATTACTGTGTTAAGCCATTTTGCCTATTGACACACAATATCTTGTTAGCAGGTTGTACACTTTACACTAATACTTGGATTTTTCTTAAATCTGAGTACATTTTGTTTAAATCTGATTTATTTTTTTCTTAGTGCTATAGCTGTAAAAACCACTGTATGTCATGGCAGTCATGAGTCTTGTATAATTAGTGTTCTTTGTAGGGCTTGAAATGCTTGATCCTCATAAACTATGAGGAGTGATAATAGTGTCACCTACTACTTGGAAGTTGAGTTGTTTTATGGAGAAATGATTTCCTGAGAGGAAGTGAATGAAGATGTTTCAGCACTATTGTATTTTTGTTTATCTCAACAGGTTATAAAGCTACTGTACCTCTTTTAATCACCTCTCTTAAATCTTTTGGAAATTTGGTGACCAATTTGGTACCAAAATCCTTTCTTTCTAGCCCACAAATATCATGATCTTCCAGAGCAATTTGAGAAGTCAGTAGCCTTTTTGGATTGCCTCTTCTAGACCTTGATTTGGAAAGATATCTCTGAGATCCTTATTTTTCCTTCTCATTAGTATACCCCTCCTGTTTTTGTTAGCTAAAATCAATAAGCCCCCTGTTGTCTACACTTCTCAGGCTAAGAAAGTGAACAAGGATTCCTTTCACCCTCTTTTAACTCCCAAAAGTTCACCAGGATCTCATGAATTTAATAGGTAGATTGTTGAGTTTGGGGTTAAGGTTAGCTCATTAGCTATGAGGCATAATGTCTAATTTTCTTCTGTCTCCATGCCTGTCTCTTTCTGGATGCCTCTCAGAGATCCCATGTTGTTTCCTTACTTTATGCTGATCTGGTAGTTGTTATCACTGGTTTGGGAGACAGACTTTTTTCTACTAGCGCCCTCTCACATACAACCCAGTCCTAACTGATTAATGAAATTTATGTCCACTCCTCCTCCCTCTCCAAGGGTAGGGAAAATCCCTACCACAGGAAGAACTACAACCCTGGAATCAACATAACATTTCAGACTGTTTAAATCACACTGGCTGGCTTAGGGGACTCACTCATTCCTTATCTTGGAAAATGCTCCTCATTTGGACATGCAATCTCCTACATTATGGAGTTAGGGCTGGTCCTCTATCTAGTCCCATCACTTGGTAAACTCTAACCGGTAGAGCATGGAAGTGGTGGAGAGGTCCTGACATACAGGTTGTGAAAGTGTTGGTATAAATTGGTGTTTAAACTGGTCTTTTTTCATTCAGGAATTGTTTCAGAGCTCTACCCTAGTATTAAGCTACTATAGTATTTGTAACCTATCTTTTTAAAAAAATATTCTCATTAATCCAAAAAATATTATATTTTGGTCGGCTAACTGACTGCATAATACTCCCACATATTTATATATATATTAGTATTTTTAGGTTATGGATTAAGTTTAAATAGATATGAGCCTTATACAAGAAGCCAATATAAGAAAAATTATATTGCAGCTCTAGAAGCCTGATGGCATATTCTACAAGCGATGGTAAATCCATTCAATTGGCCAGTCACGTCATTGAGCACAGCAGTATTTAATCAACTCTTAAATGTTTAATCGAGCAGATTTTTCCATTTTCCTGTGTAGTTTTTAGCCCAAGGAAAGTATATAAAGTAAATCAAGCTTGTCAGCAAGGGTTTACACCGAACTTTTCTGATTTTTATTTTCAGAACAGACACTTATTTGAAATGCTCTTTCTGTCGTTTTTGCTATTATCAAAGTAAGATACGAGCATGGGTTTTTATTAATAGCAAGCTCTATCTTCTGTGCCCAGCTTTATCGCATCGAAGGAAGAATAACGCCTTCAGAAAAATTTCCTGGTATTTAACCACTTTTTTCTTTAATAACCAACAAGTTCTCGAAACTTTTGGACAGTCTTCAAGAGTTTTTTTGGATAATGGAGTGCTGTCGGGGTTAATACAACAGAATGGAAGATTTATTATGTAAGTTTTAGAAGTTTGGTTATCAAGATTTCATGTTAGATGTGGTTTTTGTTTTGCTTTTAGCTAAGCTCAGTTGTAGTCTTTTTTTACTTTAGGCGACTTTTTGCGAACTATTTGAAAATGATTTTAAGTTTTTGAAAAAGATCAATGTTATATCGCTTTAAACCTTTTTCTGTCGGCTTGCATCTTTTTCAGGCCGTGTTAATCATTTTAGGAATATGAAGACTTGTAAAAGTTTTTAGATGAACTTTATTTTTAGCACTTAATTTTTGATGATTTGTAGCTTTTTTGATTTTAAGTCGAGTTGTTTTGTTTTTCTAGTCATGACGTCCCAAGCGGAAACTTTACACTGAAGGTTGTAACCGATAGATATAAATTTCCTCTGGTAAGTCTTTTTTGCCCATCCCAAGAGAACCAAGTCTTCTATCTCTTCTCTAAGTTTCATTAGTCGGTGCCAAAATCATTTGTAGCGTTAAATTTCAGTGAAAAATGTGATCATTAGTTAAATAGTAGCATCTTTTTGGGCACCATATAGAATACATCTAGTTTCAAATCATGCTCCTGGAAATCACTAGTTAGCTCTTTTTCTTTATAAGCAAATTTACTTATAACGATGTTCCTCTTAAGTATTTGATAGATAGTTTCTATATTCAAAAAGGTGACTTTGGATTTTTTGGATGAAAATTCAGTTAGAAAAATATCGGCATTGTTAGAAAATTTTAAAAATCCTGTTTTAATTAAGTAATTCAGCGCTATAATCCCAACTTCAGCCCATTTTTTCCGGTTTACGCTTTTAACTTAAACATTTTTAAAGCCTATCATATTTTATTAAGATCCTTAAATCCAAAATGACTGTTATGATTAAGCTTATTATAAGTTATAACTTGCTCGATTTTGGCTTCAGTTAAAGATACATATTTTTAACCCATATTTAGCTATGCAATATTTGACAAGAGGCCTATTTTCTATATTTCTGTTGTACACTTATAATCAAAGTTTGGGATTTTAAAGTTAGACTTGTTTAATTAGAGTTGGATTTCTTGCTAAAATAAACAAATACTCTATTTGATGATTTACTATCAAACTTGTGTAGAATTATATTATTATTATTAATCAATCTCTATTAAGTAATTCTTTAAATTTTATTTTGATTTATGAATGCCTTATAATTTTTCACAAAGCAATTAATTACTATTTTTCTTTGCCAAATTTGGTACACTTGTCTGTTCTTGCTTCTCAACCAGACTAAGTATACCATAGATCAAATAGATACTTTAAGGTTTTCATATAAGTTCATTTTAAATGTGGAAGTCAAGGATAGCTTATGATCATACTACGTGCTAAAAATATCATGTAACTATGTTTTGTAACTAACCCTTTCAAGCTAAGAGCTGATGTAGGACTTGATTCTAAGCGCAAAGTTATCATTCATTCCATGCGGCTTGGAACCCCTCTGGAAGCCAGTGGACCTGAAGTAGCATATCCTCTTCGCATTTCACCTGTGGAGCAGATCGAGTATTTCGATGTAAGCTTCCCTTATGACTAAAGACTCAAGGCTATATAGAAGCGGGAAGGTTTTAACATTATGAGTATTTTAAGCAATCCAATGATGCTCATGTCAATGGTTTCTCTTGCATTAGTTTTCATTGCTCCTAAAATGTTGAGCAATCTAGGTAATTCTATTATACGTACTTCACTAAGCTTCCTAAAAGACGAAGAAACTCTCAAAGAGGTCCAAGAAACCCAATCTACTATGAATAGCTTCTTGACTGGGTCTCAAATGCAGGAAGGGCCTTCATTCTCAGAGAGGTTGGCTACTATGATGGCAGAGAAATAAGATAACCACTTGCGCTGCAACAAAATTGCTTTATGATATAACACATGGCAGTAATAGTTTATTTACAGTCTTTACACATGTTTTTAATCAAATTATAGTTGCAAGCCCACCCATCTCAACACAAACATTTCTGCTCAGATTAAAAACTCTAAAGATTAATTTTAATTGTACATGCCAAACTGATCTTGCCTCAATTTGCCAAACAACTGGTGGTCAAACTTCATCCAAAATGATAAGCTATACACCAAAATTTTAGTTTTCATATCTAAAAGGTAGGTTATGTCATCTTGAATTAATTTTGAGCTTGTTTTGTCAGAACTTTGGGATATTGACTAATTAACAGATTCAACCAATAACTGCAGGTACACAGCTATGTGGCCCTAAGGATAGATTCAACATGAAAACACAGGCAACTAGGCCGCAAGATAGATAAATCAATGGTCAAATCACATCCAGCATTAATAAAATCCATATTCCTAATTATAGAATGGAACATGCAGATATTGTGCAATTAATTGGTTCACCTTAAAAGGCTCTCATATATGAGTCTCATAATAATTACTAATCTAAACTTTAAGTATATCCTAGAAAAAGAGAGCTGTCATATAAACCATCACCTGAATAACACCTAGAAGAGTCCACCATAGATGTCAGAGATACAATCTCTGACTACATCATTCATATGGGGGTGCTGGCACACAAATCAGAAGCACAAACAATTGATAATATTGTTCAAGATATAATTAAATTTACAACTCTGGCCCCACACAAGAATCAAACCCAAAACCCTGAGAAAGGATCTAATGTTAGTTACAAATCTAAATTTGAAATTAGCTTACATTTTTACACTCAATTGATTTATTCAAATTACGCTCAGGACTTAAAGAAAGATAAAGGGATCAGAATTAACACTACTTACCGCTCATCATCTGATTGACTGCTTTGGCAGTTTTTGACAGCTTTTACCAACCGCTTGAACAATGATAAAGGGCTTCATGTTACCGTCTTTGCCACTCCAAACAGCCTCAATAACCTCAGATTTTTATAACCAAGCCCTACAATATGGTCCTTGCCCCTCTGTCTTTCCTATCTTCAAATTATCATTTTTCATCAGCTGATAAACCTTCTGGTTTACTCTCTCTTCTTAGTCACAGACTGTGAGAAGTTTGGGTTCTTATTCTCTCATTCCTAAAGGTGCCACTTAACTGTTTTCAGATGAACACTTAGGTATTTAAGTGAGCTGGAATCATCATTTTCAATTTTTCTAGAAATAATAAATTTCACTCTTATCATATTCTTCTCTGTTCATAAGAACTAGCTTTTATTGACTCCTAATTAGCACCATGAATAGGAATATCTTCCTGTTCTGGCTTCAAATCCTTTTACCCTGGTCAGTCTTGTCTTTGAGAGGTCTCACACAAACCACTGACTGGCGTAACTCCTCACCCAACAATTCCCACAAGGAAGAGTCCTCAGCTAATGGTTAGTTTAAATATACATCAGGTCACCTGGAACAAAAATTTAATTACAGATGCTCTTCATATACTCCTCCTAAGGTCAATGTCTCCCTGGTTTGGCCCAATATGTCCTTTTACCTTCTGGTTCAATGGTAGGCTATTATCTCCTAGGAAGTTTCAGCTCCTTGATGGAAATATTTGCCTTCCTAGAGCAGTTTGGATATCTTGCAATGGTGGCAGTGCCAATAGGTTCTGTTGTAGCAGGACTGAATTTGGGGGCTCTTGTCTCACAAGGTTGTGAGGTTTTCCCCTCCCAAGTAGGTCCCTGACAATAGATTGAGCTGCCAGTCCAACCACTCTAAGATAAAAGCTCCAATAGCCTATTGTATTAAAGTTTCTCTAATTAGATTGAAACAATCATATCCATCAACTAGTATTTATCTGTTGACTATCTAACCATGAAAAGTAGCCTAGGTAGACTACTGACTCCGCTTGATCAAGGGACTAAGCTGTAGGGCCTATCAAGAAGAACACAGATACTGCAAAAGCTGCCAAATGAGCTTCCTTCAAAAATTCATCTCTCAAGTTTAGGCCCTGTGATGATCCACATAAGAGTTGTTTTGCAGATGAGGGCTGAGTTTGGTTAAATAAAGATTGGTTGCCTGAGAAAGATAAATGTTGGTTGGTTGGTTGACTTTCCTAGCCTTGGTGGTTAGTGATAGTCTCCTATGCCTTGGGATACTGGCAAGGTGGCCTTTTGCTAGTTCTTTGGAAGGATATAAGTGATGCCTTGGGATGACTATACCAAGGGGTATAGGCATGTTTATACCAGCTGGGGATTCCCTGAAATGAATATGATTAGGTAGAATTAAAATCCTGATATCAACTGTGGGATGATACAGTTAGGTTACTTTACCTGGAAAGGGGGTAAAGTTTCTCCGTCTATGACTTAAGAGTAGCTTTCTAAAGGTATTACTGCCATAATGCAGGCATAAATGGCCTAGAATCATCATTAGGGTGGCTTTTCAGAGATGTAATTAATAACTGAACAATTTGGAGCTATCTGAAAGTAAGTTTGGTTACTTTGCACCTGAAAGCTCAAGATTAACCACAAGGGTCAGTAAAACCAGTAGTGGTGCATGAAGTCTATCTGTTTCTGATGACCTATAGTGGTGGTCACTTAATGTTGTGGTAAGTTCCATAATGCCAGGGATTATTTGGCCAAGTAGGAAAGCGCAGAAAGCCCAAAAACCTTTAATGAAACTGACTGATTTAACAGATTTGAATCAAACGGTTGATTGAAAATGGGTTATGGCTGCTCCAGTTAACTGGTTTAATCCAATTCCCCCCTGTAAGCTGATTTTAATAAATTGACGTAACTTAAGGGCCATCAGATATGAGCTTATTAATCAGCATGGTTGTCAGAAATTTGTCACCCAAGGGTTCTTTGCAATCTGGACCAGATACTCACTTGACAATGTGGAAGGAATAGGAGGTCAAGACTCAGGTGGTATTGCTTAGTCAATTTTTGATATATTTTGAATAATTTTCACTGTTTCAACTCTAAGAGTTGAGTCCTCTCAAAAATTCACTCAATAAAAATCAAATATCCCTTGGTCTAATTTACTTTTAAGAATACATCCTGTAGTTAGATTGTTGCGCTACATTCCCTACAATCTGATTCTAAGCTGGATCATTACTGGAAGATGGGGCCCTGCAGTTGGAACTTTGTCTTTGGCACCTCCCAATGTTAAATCAATGCCTGCCAATCTTGGAGTGGTCCCCCCTGTCTTTGAAAATGAAAAGTGTGTTGCATCTCAATGCCCTGAATTTTATTCTGAAGATTCTGTGATGCTTTCACAGGCTATTTATCTTGGGCTACTTTGGTTAGGATTAATTATTTTACTTAATACTAGTATTTCAATTGGAAATCTCACAAAACAATATCTGAAGCCGCACTGGTGGTTAATCATTAATTCAATGTGGATTTGGGTGGTAACTCCACATCATTTAGAAACAGCTTCATACTATCCTGCAATTTCCGTTGCAATAGCGTCACTATTGAACTCTCCTCTCTTGTCTCCTTCCTGAGTAGGCACTTGCGTTGTACTAACTCTGTTCTTTGACCTGAGGTGGCAACTGCAACCACAGCGCACAACAGGTACATTGGTACTCTGCTGTTTTGTTCCTTCCATTTTGAGAATTTAATAAAATATTAAATAAAATTCAATTAAGTTACTCCCTAATTTTAATTTTTGCTTTTATCTGAATATGGATATTTAATTAATATTTTTCCCACCCAATATTGTTGCAACTGAACCAATGAGGATTCAGTATTTGGAATTGGGGAAGACAACATTCCAATAGAAAGGACAGAATAATAAGAATAAGGTATTGTTTATTGAGGAATATTGTGATTAATATACTATATGGGGAAAGCCACAAGGCCACAAGGGGGTGGCATAGTGGGAAGTTCCATGTAAGGTTTGAAGCCAAGGAATAACTTGTGCGGGGATCATTAAGTTGAATTGGTAGCGCTCCTAATTAGGATGAAGTACCCGCCATTTGATATTGCCATCAGATTAATCCATAACATCAGATACGTCAAGGGGCAACTCATCAAGCGCCCCCTGTGTATTGTAAGATATGTTAGCAGGCAAGTCTGGAAACTCAGTTGCAACAATATCCTAATTAAAGATTTTTTATTTCTTAATTGGTTGTTTTTTGGTTTTACAACACCCTTTTAGAATACCCAAGATAATTTCCACCCATTTCCCCAGATTTTACGCCAAATTTAGCACCCAACACAATATTTTTAAATTTTATGTTTCAGATTGTGTCCCTTATTTTAGATACCTTGGTATCATTCTTGATTACAATCCATTGCAAACACTGAGTGAGTGTTTTTGTTTACATAGTGAGTTGCTATTGTGTTTTGCTTTTGGATTGAGTTTTGACTCACCTTGCTTGGGTGTATTTTGTCACCAATTCACATAGTAAACATATGTACACTGAAAGTCAACTCACACCATTTTGTTTATGAATCAATGTATTTTGGATTGTATTTTGAATAGTCTTGCTTGACGTGTGAGCAATTCATTGCTGTGTTAACCCTTTTGTCCATTAACGCCAAAAATCCCTGTTAGCAGAGTGTATATTTTAACCTGATAGTTATAATTTGCTTAAATCTGAAATCATTTTGTTTAAATCTGAGGTATTTTTGGTTGTTGCCATAGCTTTTAAAACTACTGTATATAAGGTATTAAAGATTGGAATTTCAATTTCATAAGAAGTCACAGTTATACCTTTAATCTTTTAAAACTACCTAAATAAATTATTTCTTGGAGAAATTTATTTATGATAATACCTCTCCAGCCTTATATTATATCATTTTATAGCAGAGATGTCAGGGCCCAGGAAGCCCTGGACAATCAGCTGGCCATCCTAGAGGCAAAATCCCCAACAGCTTGGGAATCCCTACCAAGTATCTCCCAGAGCCAGAAAACCCACCCTTTGACTAAAAAAATGGACCAGAATTTGAGAGGCACACAAGCCTCAAATCCCTGGCTTTGATTCTATTAACAAATTTGGGCCTCTCAACTATTGGGAAACGGTACATCAGGAGTTCAATTTTTTGACTGCATTATTGGGTGCTCAATCACTTGTGGGATCTATAAATAACTGTGGCACCTTGGTATGCTGGAGTTCAAGAAAGGTTCATGTTATACCAACCAATGAGCACCCACCCCTGGTCCAAGTACGCAAATTCCATTGAAAATTGTAAGTTTATCTGCAATTGATGCCATCAGTTCTCTGGTGGCACTAAAAGCCTCAAAATTACCAGT